>JAADXR010000442.1:0-25858 GCA_023337935.1 Elongisporangium anandrum
GGCGAAGAAGCCTGGCTTGGTCTGCGCTTGGCTCTTGTGCTGCTGCAGACTCTGTTCCTGCTGCAGATGCACTCGATGCACCTCTCTCTCGCGCTCTCTCTCCTTGGCTCGCAGCTCCAGAACGCGGCGGAAGGCTTCGCGAGCGCGTTTGCTGCGCCATGCGCACTGCAAGCGGATCGCACTCGCCAGCTTCTTGGCCTCGTACTCGCGTTCGCGTCTGGCCTGGCACTGCCGCTTCCTGCTCTCGATCTCCCGCTCTCGGTCCTCATCGTCTTGGAACGTGCGCTTGGGCTCGCGCGTCAAGATCTGCGCCGTCGCCTGGTCCTCGTAGAAGAAGTCCACAGTCGCATCGTCTCCATCTTCTTCGCCTTCTGGATGCTCTCGCTTGCGGCGTCGGGCTCGCTGCTGGTCCGTGAGTCCATCGTCGAAGACCTCAAAGTCTTCCGGCCTGATCTCGTTGGTATCATCCGACTCGGCGGCCTTGCCGAACACGTAGGTCCGGGCCTTGGGCTTCTTCTCTCGCTGGGTCTTGCGGCGGATGCGCACGCGCTTCCATCGGTCCGAGAGCTTGGCCAGCGGCACGCTCTCCACGACGCCCGTGCCGTCCAGAACGACTCGGATGAGCCCGAAGCGGTCCTGCGGCAGCTCAACCACGATCGCAGTGTTCACGATCGGCTCGCCCTTGGCCGGGAAGACCTTGATGTACAGGCCGTCCTGCAGCGTGAGCTCTCTATCGACTGGCGTTGCCATGGGCTGCAGCTGCGAGAGCTTGCGAGGCAGGAACCGCTTGAGCGTGCCATCGGTGGAGAAGCCGGCGCACTCCTCCTCCAGGCGGCAGAACTCCAGCAGATCGTCCAGCGGCGCGTGCTCCAGTCGCTTGTAGTTGCCCGTGGCGAAGTCCTTCTTGGAGTAGAACTGGAAGCTGATGGCGCACTTGAGCGCGATGCTGGGCGCCACCAGCACCTCACGCCCGAGCACGCACCAGTCCGGCAGACTCAGCGCTCGGTGGAACAGATAGCTGAAGTAGTTGCGCTGGATTACGATCGCAGCCTGACGACGTCGCGCTCGCAGCTGCTGGTAGCTTGTATGTGCTCGAAAGCCGCGCCATTTGCTCTGGATCAGGACGCTGGCGTCGTAGCGCTGCTGCGTTTTGAGCAGGAACCGCCAACGCGTCTCATCGCGCTCCATGCAGAAGCGCTCCGCTCGTTGCAGAGCCAACAACTCCGCATCATTGAGCTCCGAAGGCTGCAGCAGATGGCCTGGCAGGACCCAGTGCTTGGTCAGGTTGAGGAACACGGGCGTGCCGTCCATGATGGCCTGTGTGCGTGTTGTCAGGTGAGCCACCGAGAGCTTCTCGATGAACTTGTCCCGCAGAGCGAGCTCTTCTTGGAGCTGGTCTGTCAGCAGCGCCAATCGCTCACAACGGAGGTGCATGACCTGCTGGGCGCTCTTGATCTGCTCCAGCTTGCGCTGCAGCTCCAAGTTGGTGCGGAAGAACAAGGCGGAGGACTGGCGATCGTCCCGCAGATGCAGCACCAGCCACAGCGCTGGGTTCTCTGGTGCTGCGAGCTGTAGAGCCACTAGGATCTCCACGAGGCGGTGCAGCACCATGTCGTAGTATGCGTCCAGGTCTCTCTGGGGAAGCAGTCGGTCTCGAAGCCACACCTTGAGACGCTCATCAGCCTGGGCTTCAGAGTGTTCGTCTTCACCATTGACAGTCGACATGGACAGCCTGCTGACGTCGACACTCCAATTGGACTGGAGCGACGGCTGCTCCGTGGCCAGGAACTCCAGGTCTTCATTCGTCACGCACTTCTCCTCCTCCGGCAGCTCCAGTCGGCTCTCGAGAGAGATCATGCAGCGAACGAACCGCTTGCTCTCGACCTCCTCCAGCTGCAGAGCCAGGCATCAGCGTCCATTAAGACCTCATTCTAACAGCCTACGCACCTTGATGTCCTGCAGTGCGCTCTGGATGATGCGCCGCTTCTTGTGCATCTCCAGCACCAGCAGCGACACGGCGTCGCGCTCCACTTGGTACGTGAGCTTACACTGGTCCACAAGAGCTTGAGAAGGTGAGCTGCTCAGACTCTAGACTGCGTCCACTCACCTCCTGACGCAGGAAGTCGCCCAGCCACGCCAAGGGCGAGAGCGGTCTAGCCATGAGCAGCCCACTGAGGCCGTCGGAGAGATGCTGCAGCAGCGCAAGCACATCTGGATGCTGGATGAAGAGCGCATTGGGTCTCGTGGCCGCCAGGACACGCGGCAGATGCGTCCTCATCTCCACGACGCTTCAGACTCCATCTTATTTTATCCCACTTAACCGATACGTCTTTGGAACTGAGGCCTTCTTGCAGCTGAACTGTGGCCTAAGGTACTCACTCGAGCAAGCATCTTGAAAGCGAACCGACATGACATGAGGCAGATTGAAGTCACGAGTTTATCAGTTATGAGCGCAGGCGGCGGCCAAGATCGAGGATCTTGTTTTCAAGGTTGGGTACTTTGGTCTCAATCTGACCCGAGGCGCACTTGCCAGCTATTGCGCTTGTGCTGACGGGCAGGAGCTTGCTGGCGAATTCGGTTTGCCTCTTATGAAGCGCGAAACCCATGGCCTCAAGGCGGCGGATTCATGGAGAGCTAGATCTACGGTCAGCTATCCGCATATGAAAGAATGGACTCATGTAACGTGGTTCTAGGTGGCATTTGCTGACATCAGATCAACGATGCTGCCGCCGGTCTGTATGTCGCAGATCCACGGCTGACTGGTAGTCATGTCCACAACCGAGTTCGTATGGGTTACTTGCCATTCGTCGTCATGACCACCTCGTCTCCGCACACCCGGCCGCCTCCCTCCGCATGGCAAATCCCGCGCGCCTGACCACGGTCGAGTGTCGCGCCATCACCATGAAGAGCATCAAGACCGCGGCAATACTGTAGTCTTGATGTTCTTCATGGTGATGGCGCGGCGCTCGACCGTGCTCAGGCGCGCGGGATTTGCCACGCTCGGCGAAGGCGACCAGGCGAGTGGAGACAGGTGTGATAGCCATGGTACGCGCGCGCGTTTGCTTCGCCTTAAGCGGCTTGCAGTCTGGGCGGTGTCCCTCAATCTACCATCAGCCGTCCTGCGAGCCCGTAACCTGTGACACTCGACGTCTTGTGCGTGATTCTTGCGCGTAATGAAGAACGACGAGATAGCACTCACTCAGACACTGTGTCCGTCCAATCTTCAGTCTTGCGGGAGCACCGCAAGCCCATGCTTTCGACCTCCTCCATCTGCAGAGCCAGACACACAAGGCAGCCATCAGAAGCTCAATGACAATCAGTCTACACATCTTGGTGCCGTGCAGGGTGTTGCGCCGCTTCTTGTGCATCTGCAGCTACGCTCCAGTGGCTTAAGACGTAAGCAATTCAGACTTTACTCACTTCCTGACGTAGAATGTCGCCAAGTGCGAGAGAGGTCTCGCCACTAGCAGCGCACTGAGGCCGGTGGAGAGATGTGATGAAGAGCGTGAGCACGCGGCATATGGGAACAAGAAGGAGACAACTCAAGAGGCATTGCAAATCAAAAGAGTATTCATTCATAAACTATTACCTAGGTAGACTTCTACGGCAGCAGCTCTGGTGCTCTACAGACCGCCGCTGGACGTGGACTTGTGGAAGATGGAGCCGCGACGCAGAGACGCGATGGCTTCTTCGCGGTCCTTGTCGCTGAGCTGGTGCAACAGCTCCAGGATGCCGGCGACAGCGGCCTTGGGGTCCTTGCGGCCGAGAGCCACGACCTGGCTGGCCGTCTCCTCGCGGATCAACGCGGCAAGGCGCGACGAGATCCACTCCTTCTCACTGCCGAGCCAGAGCAGCACGTCCTTGTCGCCCTGCTCCCAGACATCGGCCACCGAGACGTTCACGGGGCGAGGCACGCGGCCGCCGTTCACGGCCTCCGTGAACCACGCCTTGAGGTACTGCTCCGCGTCCTTGAACGAGATCTTGCTGGCTCCGCTGGCCATGACCTGGCGGCGCCACTGGAACTCGGCCACACGGCGCTTGAGGCGCCAGTAGAAGTACGGACGCGCCTGCTTCCAGTCCACGACCTCGCGGATGCAGCTCTTGGCCTTCATGCGGCCGGGCGTGTCGTGCAGGTCGGCGAACTCGGTCGCGATCTGCACGTACACGGGCAGCAGCAGCTTCTCGCGGGTCTTGATGTCGCGCGTGATCTTGGCGCCTTCTTCACTGGCCTTGGCCTCCACGGAGAGAGCGGCGAGCGAAGCGTCCAGAGTCTGCAGCTTGGTGTCCAGGCGGTGCATGGTTTCCAGCAGCTGCTTCTGGCGGTACTTGATCTCGATCAGACCAGCGGGCTCAAGCACACCACCACGGCCGGCCGGGTCGGCGTACATCTCCATGATGCCCTCGTTGATCGTGGGGTCCACCACGGCCCAGGCGCCACCACGCAGCTCGGCGTACGGCGGGATGTACACGAACACGGGCTGCTCGTAGCCCACGAGGCCGTCGACGATGGCGGCACCGAACTTGAGCACTTCGTCAAACATGTCACGCTGGCCACCGGAGAAGCCACGCCAGTTGGCGAAGATGAACAGCGGCAGGTCCTCGCCCTGGAAGTCCTTGATGGCGGTCGCCGTCTTGTGGGCCGAGTCCGGGAACCAGACTTGGCCGGCCTGCTGCACAAGGTGCTCCTGCGTCTGCGGAGCCGCAGGATCGGCCGGGATGACCTTCTCGGAGGTGCGCACCTCCGTGACGACCACACCACAAGGGATGCCACCCAGACGAGCACGGCCGACGATGACGCTCTTGGCCCAGCCGTCCAGCGACTCGCGGAACGAGTTCTTGTCCATGAGACCCGAGAGCCACTTGCCCGTGGTCTCGTCCACCTGGCCGGCCAGAAGCGCACGCGGGTCGTACGGCGTGCCCTTGTCGGCAGGAGCGAACTCGATCGGACGCTCGATGGGGTCGAAGCCCGTCACGTCGCGGATCGGGAGCGGACCGCGACGAACAGCAGGCACGAAGCTGAGCCACTCGAGGATCGAAGCGATGCCGTGCATGTGGTTCTTGGACGTTAGGTGGGTCACACCGTTGTTGTGCATGACCTTGACGCCACCAAGCTGGTCGTTGGACGTGTACACGGCCTTGCCCATGAGCTTGTTCAGCGCCTGGTAACCCGTGAGGATGATCGGCGAGTGCGTGGCGTTCTGCACCGTACGGTGGCCCAGACGCACCAGGTAGGCACCAATGCCGACACTGCGACCGCAGGCGTACGTGAGCGTGAAGATCTCGCGGTAGGCGCGCGAGGTTTCACCAGCGATGGTGCCACTTCCACGCAGGCACTCGACACCGAGGTCTTCTTCCTGGCCCACGATGTCGGTCAGACGGTAGCGCTCTTCGCCCGAAGGGGTCACGACCAGCTCCGCCTTGACCGTGCCTTCCGCAGACAGCAGCTTGTAGTCTTCCGGTGTGAGGTAGAGGTACTCGAAGCCCTTGGTGGCGTCCTTCTCGTCCTTCCAGCAGATCTTGTACAGAGCCTTGATGGACTCGGCCATGCCGATGCGAGCACCGGCGTTGGCCGAGAAGAACAGGCGCGGGATGCCCTTCTCACGAGCAAGCTTGGACACGAGCTCGAACAGACGGTCTTCGCGCGTGCCGAACGAACCGGCCTTGAACGTGATATCGTTCGAGATGATGATGATCTCGCGGCCGTCCGGGTACTCGGTCGTGTACAGAGTCAGCAGCCAGGCCACCATACCGATGTTGTTGCTGCCGCGAGGACGCGTGGTCTCCATGATCGAGTTGCCCGTGGGGTCCAGGATCAGCTCGCGCGTCTCCAGAAGCACGTTCGGGATGTTGATCTTGATGCCGGCACCCGCACGCTCCTGCACATAGCGGCGCCACGAGCGGAGCAGGCAGTGCTCGATCAGCTCCAGCCAGTCGTACACGTAGACCGTGTTGGACATGACCTTGGCCATCTCGCGCTTCTTGTCGAACGGGAACACGACCGGGTACGGCGTCGTGACCGGCATGCCGTCCAGTTCGCCGTGGTTCTCGTCGCCAATGGACGTGAAGATCGGCTCGTCGTGGCCCGCAGCCTCGACGTAGGCCTCCACGCGCACGACGTAGCCCGTGGGGTTGGTCGCCACGAGACGCACCGGAATCGAGTTGGCCTCCTTGTTGAAGCGAGCGTTGATCTTGAGTTCCACTTCCTTCACGCTTAGCTGCTCCAGGCGGTCGGCGTAACGCAGCGCCAGGATGCGGATGACGCCCTCCAGGTACTGCGGGTCCACCATGGCCTCCGGCAGGATGTTCAGGAACAAGTGGTTGTTCTTGGTCGGCAGGCCGGTCTTGAGCAGCGGGTCACTCATGGCAAGCTCCAGAGCGTTGAGCGCATCGACGACCGAGCGCTCGGGGCCCGGGTAGGCGTCGAAGCGCGAGCTCTCGTCCTTGGCATCCGAGCGCTCCAGCTGACGCACGACCGCGCGCACAAACAGTCGCTGGAAGCGCTCCGTAACGATGTGCGAGTCCGACTCCTTGGTCTTGGCCAGGTACAGGTGCACGTTCTTGTTGTTGGACGGCAGCGGCACGACGTTGTAGTTGCGCAGACGACGCAGGTCCAGCTTGTACGCCAGAGGGGCTTCCATGTGACGCACAATGCGGTCTTCGCTGTAGTTCAGACGGTGCGGGAACGTGTAGATGCTCGGGTACAGCGTCATGTCGGCCGAGTTGTTGGGCGCGAACAGGTCCGAGGTCTGCGGACGCACAGCGAAGGTCACACGGCGGATGTTGTGCGCACGGAGCACGTCGCTCATGGACTTGAGGAAGGTCTCGGCGTTCTGGAGCAGCACCGGCTCGCCCGCCGTCTCTTCCAGCAGCAGGATGTGCAGCACGTTCACAGGCGTGTCCTTCTTGCTCGAAAGCGACGCGGGCGCGAGCGGGAACATGTTGACGATCTCATCGAACGCGTTCTTGACGGCTTCGAACGACGCGAACTTGGCGATCACTCCGTGACGCAGCACACCAGGAGTCACCTTCTGGCTGTTGGGCGTGGCCACGGGAGCAGCGGCCTCAGCGTCACCGATCTGCTGGCCGGCGAGATCGTACAGGCTGCTGTTGCGGTGCAGCAGGCCTGCAAGGTCGTCGTAACTCTCAGCAGGGGCGACACCGACAGACAGCGCCTCGCTGTTGGGCGACTTGAACTGGAAGACCTTGGCGAAGATGGCGTCCGTCTCGGTCGTCTCCATGCTCTCGATCATGTACGAGCGGTAGACGCGGCGGATGTACAGCTCCAGCACGAGCTCACGGATGCGCTGGTCCGCGTGGTCGAGCAGAGAGATGAGCAGATCAAAGAGCGGCTGCGACTGGTCCAGCAGCTGGGTCACGTCGGCCGAGTCCATGGCGGGGGCTGCGCCGTCCGCAAGCAGGTTGCGCAGGATGTTCTCCACCTGCACCAGACGGTCCGAGTACGTCGGCATCTTAGAGTTGATCAGGAGCTGACGAGCCTCAAGAGCCACCAGCGAGTAGTGCTTCTCCTTGAAGTTAGCCAGGTTCTCCAGCAGAGGCAGGAAGGCGGCCGACTTCATCGGGGCGGTCTGCGAGTCACGCGACATGTGATCGAGCAGCAGCAGCAGCACCTTGTTCTTGACGTCGAGCGCCTGGTGCGAGCGGGCGATGGTGTAGACGGCCGTCAGGTCGCTCGAGTGCGTCTGGCGCAGGCTCAAGATCACATCCTCCACGTTGTGTGTGCGCGCGTAGGCGTTTTCCACCACGAAGTACTGGTTGATCAGCTCCGTGAGCACGTGCTCCGTGCCCGACTGCTTGGTCGCGTACTTGGTCGTGATCTCACGCAGCACAGTCACGCTCGTGTCGAAGTCCGACTTGGCGCGGTCCGTCGTCAGTGTCTGCTTGTACTCCTCCAGGATGGCGATCACGTCCTTGACGTTGAACTGGGCCGACTCGGACGACGCAGCGACCTGCTGCTTGAAGGCCTCGATCTTCTCCGTGATCTTGGCGAGCACTTCCAGAGGCATGCGGCCAGCCAGAGACGACATGGCCTCCTTGATCTCCTCCACGGGCAGCAGGTTTTCGTTGAGAGCCTGGAAGAGCTCCACGATGGCCTTCTGCGTGAGATCGTCGGGCACAACGTAGCCGTCCAGCACGGTCTTGAGCACCGACAGCGAGCCACGCAGCTTGTGCAGCGCCTTGGTGCCGTGGGCCTTGTGCGTCGCGTCAACCGGGAGTTCGCCCAGGTACGTCTCCGACTTCTTCACGCACGACGGATCGTCCAGCTCCATGGTGGCGATACAGTCGCCAGGCGCAAGCACAGCGCCCTCAGACTTGAGCAGACGGATCACACCGGCCTCGGGGGTCAGCAGCGGCATGTACATCTTCATGACTTCGATCTCGGCGAACGGCATGCCGCGACGGAGGCTGGCACCGTCGTTGACCAGGTAGCGGGCGAGCTTGCCGGCCGTGTTGGTCACCAGACGCGTGGGGTCGTACTCCTTGGTGAACACGCACGTGTTGCCGTCAACCACGAGACGCAGGCCCTGGGCCTCCTTCGTGGCGTACGCGACGTGCGACTTGCCGTTCAGCAGCACCAGGAAGCCGCCGTCCGAGAGTGTGCGGATCTCCACCTGCACGTACGAGTCGTTGCAGAAGAGCGTGAACTGGATCGGGCCACTGCGACAGGCCTTGATCTTGTACTTGATGCCTTCGTAGATCAGCTCTAGCGGCTCGCTCTGCACCAGCAGATCGCTGGTGGGCAGCTGACCGCGCTCCAGTTGGGCCTTGTACTCTTCCAGACGAGTGTTCGAAGCCTGGTACGCGCAGCAGACGGCGCCCACGAGCACGACCATCAACGGGTCCGGACGTCCATGCAGACGCACTTCCTGGTGGCGAGAGATACGCTCATCGAGCCAAGCCGTGTGGATGCGGTTGTACTTGAAGTCGTCGGATTCCATCATGTTCACGATGTATTCGACCGTGGTGTGGATGTCACCACGAATGGACAGCTCCTTGAGCGCCAGGATCATGTTCTTGCGAGCGCGGTCACGCGACGTGCTCCAGGAGAAGAGATGGCCGATCTGCGAGTCGGCGAACTCGTGCACCTGGCCGGAGGAGTCCACGGAGAAGTAGCCCCAGACGTCCGGCGTACTGCGGAAGTTCAGCTCCTGGATGGAGCCACTGGTGGGCTGGAAGCCGGCGTTGGGGTCTTCGGCCGTGATACGCGCAGCGATGACGTGGCCGTTGGGCGGGGCCTGCTTCTCGACGTCGAAGTCGATGGTGGCCTTGCCGTACGTGTCCTTCTGGTACAGACGACGCACGTCCGGGATGGTGTGCAGAGGGATGCCCATGGCCACCTGCAGCTGCGCGGCCGGAAGGTTCACGCCCGTGATCATCTCCGTGACGGGGTGCTCCACCTGCAGACGCGGGTTCAGCTCGAGGAAGAAGAACGAGTTGCCGTTGTCCTCCGGCAGCTCGCTGAAGAGGTACTCGACCGTACCGGCGTTGACGTACTCGACCTCCTTGGCCAGACGCGTGGCGGCGCGCATCATCTCGTGCCAGACGTCGTCCGACGGCGCGAGCACGGGGCCTTCCTCCACGATCTTCTGGTGGCGACGCTGCACGGAGCAGTCGCGCCCGCTGAGAGCGATGGCGTTGCCGTACTCATCGGCCAGCAGCTGCACTTCCAAGTGGCGCGACTTGGGAGCGAGCTTCATGACGAAGATGGGCGAGCCGGGAATCTCACCACGCACGGCCTCCCAGGCGCTGAGCACCTGCGACTCCTCCATGACCTTGCGGATACCCTTGCCGCCGCCGCCTTCACTGGCCTTGATCATGACGGGGAAGCCGATGCGCAGGCACTCCTCCAGACAGTGCGGGCCGTCGCGCAGCATGGCAGAGTTGTAGATCTCTTCGGGGATGCCGTCCTTCTCTTTGTAGTCAACTTCAATGCCGTCTCCGTTCCAGGCGATGGTCGGCACCTTGGCGCTCTGTGCAATGATGGTGGAGCCGATCTTGTCGCCCAGCGCGCGCATGGGCTTGGACGGAGGGCCGATGAACACGATCTTGCGCTCCGTGGCCGCGAGCGAGTCCGGCAGCAGCGGGTTTTCACTGGCGTGGCCCCAGCCGGCCCAGACGGCGTCGACCTGGAAGCGCTCGGCGATCTCGACAATGAGCGCGACGTTGGCGTAGTTGTTGTTGTTGGAGCCGCCGGGCACCTCCACGACGTGCTCGGCCATGCGGATGTACTCGGCGTTGGCGCGCAGGTCCTCGGGCGTGGCCATGCACACGAACGTGATCTTGTGTTCGTCGGCAAACATCTCGTAGCACCAGCTACGCATGCTGCGGATGGCCTTGACGGCCGAGATGCCGTTGTTGGCGATCAGCACGGAGTGGATCGCGCGCTTGCCCTGGCGGTCGGCCACGTACTCGTCCACGCTGGCGTAGGACGGCGCGTGGCTCTCCTCGCGCTCGCGGCGCGTCGTGGGGACCTCGGACGACATGGGGCAGGAGTTCGGGGCGGCGGATTCGGTTCTGCCGCCGGCGGCCGCAAAGATCACCCGACTCACTCGGTGCCGTCGACAAACCTCGCTTTCAAGGTTTTATGATGATGCGGCCTGGCCGAGACACCTGCGTCGCAGTGTGGTACTGACGGGCAACGGGCTTGGGGTCGGCTCGACAAGCCGTAACCGACTACGATAGCCGGTTAGTTGGAGCTTTGGGAAGCGGTTAAGCGGTATTGATGACGCCTTTGGCAATGGAAGCGAGTGCAAACGATGCTGGAAGCATCAGTAGAGTGATGAAGGCTGTGGGGGCCGCTATACAGCGACACTGGGCCGACGGAAGAGCGTGTAATCGACGCATGTCATCGCTAAGCGGCTAACCAAATTGGTCGATGACGTCACTCGCACGCGGGCCAGTGAAGAGAATGACGCCGTTCCATCACCCTAACCTTCATGACACGCCGCACATGTCACAGATTGAGCGATGACGCCTATCCTTGTGCGCGATCCAGTGAAAGGCAATGCGAGGGCAGCGCACAGACAGGGCCAAAGGATCGATGAGTGGCTATATTTATGCTAGATCTGAGCTCAGGCGGCAGCGCGGCGCTTCTTCGCAGGGGCCTTCTTGGCCGCTGACGCCGCAGGCTTGCGCTTGGTTGCACCGCCAGCACTGCCAGCAGCTGCGCGGCCGCGCGGCTTCTTTTGGAACATACTGACATCGTCCTC
The DNA here is from genome assembly GCA_023337935.1 of Elongisporangium anandrum. NCBI lineage: Eukaryota > Oomycota > Peronosporomycetes > Pythiales > Pythiaceae > Elongisporangium > Elongisporangium anandrum. The sequence continues at coordinate 11,229 of JAADXR010000442.1, forward strand.
ATCGTTGTTCTCGGGCTCGCTCTCGGCGTCGGATGCAGCGCCAAGACCGGCATCGTCTTCCTCCGGCTGGGCTGCAGCCTTGCCCCGTCCCTTTTTGATAGTCGTGGAGCCCAAGACGTTCTCCACAACGCCCTGAGCTTTGTGCGAGGCCTTGTTGTATCTGCAGCAAACGGACCATAGGAATCGGTTGGTGCACGCAGTTTCATGTGAACCACACGAGAAATCCGTTTAACAAGCACGTACTGGCGTGTGAAGGACGTCTTGGCCTTGGTATCCAGCTCGGTGTACGAGTGGCGCTTCACGCCAGGGAACTTGAAGCTCTCCATGGACTCGGTCAGGTCTTCGCGAGCGATCTCGCATGCATCCAGCAGCCCGATCACTTCTTCCACATGCTGCAATGGGCCAGAGAAGGGGGATGAGTGCGTTCTCAAAAGGGGGATGCGGATTTGTTAAACCAGCACGCACCTCTTCGCCCGAGAGCAACTTCTGGAGGAGGATCTCTTTCATAAACGGAACGTAGTCCAGCCGAATCACTGCTCATACAATTACATCATCCGATCCCCAGGTCTCGTCAGTACTGTACATGACGCAATCGATCAATCCAGCAAGGCAGGTAGGTACCTTCTCGCGAGCCTGAGGCGTGGGCTCGCATGCGGACAGACAGTTCGCTCAGCAGGCGCTTGGATTTGCCTGCGGTCGAATTCTTGCCCAGCCATCTGAAGTGTCACAGCACACACGCGTGCCAGTTGGGCTCAGCAAAAGTACCGTAAGCGTCCTTGATTAAAACGCACCTTGAGAATTCGGGATGGCCGATGAAACCGGCGGAGTAGCAGCAAGCAGCCACGTTCAGCGCCGACTGCTTGGTCAGCAGATCCCACCGCTGCTCAGAGCGCACGAGCTTGCTCACCATGTCGCTTTCGGCGATAAAGTCAGCGGCCTTGGCAGCCGTGGCGAGACTCTCGTCGGAGGAGTTGCGCTGGTTCATGATGCTCTGGATGTAGTTCTCCTGCACCATGAGCGGCATAAAGTCGTAGTCCACAAAGAACGCCTCCGTGCGCATGTCGAACGTGGCTTCACGCTGGAAGATCTGCTGCGTGGCGCTGAAGATGTTGAGCCGTAGAGTCTCGTCCTTCTGGTGCTGGGCCGAAGGGTTCACCAGATCTGCGTACGTGACCTTGGTCTTGGTCAGACGCCACCTCTGCATTTGCGTCAGCAGTTGTCGGATATCTCCACCGCAACGCTCGGCAGCTTCTTCGAGGGCGTTCTTCTCGACTGTGAGTCCTTCTTGCAGTCCGATCTGCATCAGTCTGTTCGCGATCTGGACTTTGGTCGGACGACGCAGACGCAGATCGTACGAGTGGTTGGCCAGCGACCGAACCTTTTGGCTCTGACGGTCGTTGCAAATGCAGATGATAGGCGTCTTAGATTTCTTGATGAGCAGAATCAACTCAGCCATACCGCCGCGATCACCACCGGACATGCCGTCGACTTCGTCCATGATCACAACACGGCGCGCCAACTTCATGTTGCTCTTGGAGCTGCCAAACTGCAGTGCCTGCGTACCCAGCACGTCCGACAAGCCGGACTGGAGCATTTTCTTGCTTCGTGTATCACTGGCATTCAGCTCCGTGCACGTGAATCCACTGATGTCGGCCACAAGAGTCGCGAGCGTGGTCTTTCCGATGCCCGGAGGACCCGAGAGCAGCACTGTCTTGGCCCCGCGGTTCTCCGAGAGCTTGGTGGTGAACGGGATCTTCTTGGTGCCCGTGACGTGGATATCGTGCCAGTCCGCAAGCCATTGTTTCAAGCGCTTGCCCAGCTCAATGTTGCCGATCACGTCTTCCAATCGCTTGGGTTTGTACTTGTCCGTCCAAAGCACGTTGTCTTGTTGAGGTCTGAGCTCACAGAGGCAACTCAATCAGTCCAACCAAACAATACACACCGTCAACAGACATATAACTCACGCTGTGCCAAGCTTCTGCTTGCCCTTGGCGCTGCCGGATCCACTCTGCAGCGACTTCTTCAGCTCCGCCTTCTCCTTCTGCAGCTCCTCCAATTGCTTGTTGGACGAGGCTTCGCTAATGAGGTTGTAGAACGCGTTCTGCTGCAGGATGCGCACGTTCTTGGCCACTGCGTCCTTGTACTTGACGCTGCTGTCAACATCGTCGCCATTCTCCAAGGAGCTGCCCACCACGAGGTAGTTCGTGGCGCGCGTGATGGACTTGGAGACCGATCCGCCGCAGGACTTGACTAGATGAATGGCGTCCTCTCGAGACAGGTTTGGGAACTGGCCTGAGAACGCAAACGTCTTGCCGTCCAAGCAGCCCAGGCACACGGGAGGCGGCTTTCCGGCTGAGGCTGGCGCCATTGGCGTCGTCATGTCATCATCCTAGAGTGCAAAGCAATGGATCAGACCGGACTCAAGCTATTCGCCACGCTCTCTACGCACCTTCACACGGGCAGGCTCAGCTTTGACCTCGGTCTTGATCGCCTTGGACGCAGCGCTCTTGCTCTTGCTGGTCGTCGCGCTCTCGCGTTTCACTGCTGTTTCGCTGCTCTTCTGCTCGCGCTTGACCACCGGCTTCTTCTCAGCGTCATCAAAGTCTTCATCTTCATCATCCGCACGACGTAGGCGCTTGCGTGGCGCTGGTTTCTTCACGGGCGCAACCTCTTCCTCCTCATCCGAGTCGTCCAGAACCACGACCGGCTGCTTCTTGGCAGCACGACGCACAGGCTCCTCTGCAGCCAATGGCCCAAGTGAGCTCACCATCCCAGTCACAGAGCCGCAAGCGACTGCGCGTACCTTTCGCTGGAGCTGCCGCTGCTGTTGGCTTGCGCTTGGCCGCCGCGCCCTGCTGGAAAAACGACCGGATGTCCATCCCAATTAGCTCACTGCTGCTGCTCGATGAATGCTCGGGCGGACTCGCTTAAGTACGATCTCAGCTCTTCGCGCCAAAAATAAGGTGACTTATACGGTGGACTACTGTACTGTACACAGGAGAGTTGAAGTTGCCTTTCACTGATGTGTTGCCGCACAGGTGATGGTACGAGAGCGTGTGCAGCACATGTACTGACCACTCGCTCGACGTTGTGGTGGCTAAGCGCCACATCGCATGCGAGGCCATCGCCAATTCCGTCGCTTCTCTCTGCCTGGACTCGATGGGTACGTACTCCCTCGTGCACTGGTGATATAACGGCGCTCGTATCTACAGTCTACGCACTATCGGAAACTACAGTGGTGGTTGTTAACGAACTTGCGGCTCATGCAGCCCACAAAGGATGCTGGCAAACTTCCAAAATGACGACATACCGTACTAACTACTCGCTTAAATAAAAGGCACTTGCTACGATGCGCTGTTCGATTACACTTACTCATTGTGCCAGAGATATCGCTCGCCTGATTCATGATACCATATCCCTTTTGTGCTTGGATTTCGCATTCCGAATGAGTCGGCAATTTCTTTCGGCGCTAAGCTCTTTGACATTCGTAATCTCACGCACAAGATGAATTTAAAAATGAAGAAGCACACAAAATGCAAGGTGGCTGAGGGCATAATTGTTCAGCCACACCCAATAATCAATCTTAATCGTTGCAGGAGTTTGTTGAAAGCGAAGACACACGCAGTACACGTGTGTACGCGGCTTGCGCCGATTATGCTTGTGCTGATCGGTGAGATTATCAACCAGCCATCACATCAACAGTGCGAATACGGCAGTAGTAGTATACTGTAACCAAGCGGACGTGGCGTGTACCTGCACAAAAACAGTCAACAAAGAAGGACGAAGTTTTCAACATATTGACTGTTCGTTCTTCGATCGATCGAACTATAAAAGACGAGGATTCTAGGAATGAGATCTCATTGTCTGCATCGTATTTTGTCTTCCATGACGCAGTTTTAGTGGGATAGGATGACAACGAGCGAGTGGCAGCACAGGAAAACGATGGAGCACGTGCCCAGCAGAATGGAGATCTTGAAGTCTACAATCAAACCGCAGTGTCAGAACTATGAAATAAATTAGAAAGAACTGCGAGCACATACCAAGTAGCTCATCCAGCGCAGAGTCGCCCGTTTGCCACTTGAGATCCATTTCCGAGGAGATAGCCACGCTGAATACTAGCAAACCCGAGAACAGAGAAAGAAGGCCATTCCAAAAAATACTTGTCGTGACACGGGATTGGGAGCCGATCAACCATGTAGCCACAACGCTCACAGCAATAGCAGCAACAGTCACGAGCGCATCGAAGGATTCGAATTGGAAACTCATCAAATCCTACAAAACATTCACGTCCGTAAGCGACTGAATTTAAGAAAACAAAAACAAACAACCTTACCTGCAAGCCATTCATTGGTCCTTCCATCAGCACTTCGTTCCTTGCGTGGAGACTGAACAACAGAATAAATAGGAGGAGTGTAGCCGTGTACAAGTGGAGGCCAAGCCCCACAACCCGACGGAATAATCCCATGACAGCAGCAACCAGGGCAGCCACTCCCGAGACAATATCGCCACCCTCAAGCGGGACATCATGGCGAAGCAGAAACTTGTCGGCACCCCCGCTCACAAATTGACAGTGCGTAGACTTGGGATCTTCACAAACAGCAAAACTCATGCCAGTAATGGCAAACGAATGCTCTTGCGCACAAATTTCCTTGTAAGAGTGCAAATTGACGCCCCGGAATACGCGAACCTCGCCCGATACGGCTGCACAGGATACGAATTTATCGTCGTGGCTCACGCAAAGACTCGCGACAGGCTTCGAGCCAGCCACGGCGGCGCAATCGACGACCCACTGCCATTGATCTTCGTTGGTTTGAGCAATTGTTTGCGGCTTCCATCGGATCAGAATCGAATCACCTCGGGCCGGAGTAAGAACGGTATATAAAATGCGTCCATCGTTTGCAAAGCGAGCACAGCGGAATTGGTGCTTTCGTGGCCCAGTAGGTAGCTTCAGCCCAAGCTGCTGATATGCGACGTCAAGAGCATCGTCCTTTGAAAATCGGAAGATTGCAGTGACCTCTGTGAGACGCCACAAATGGCAGGATTGGTCTTCGGAACTGGAAACGACGAGATTGCGATGCGACGGGTCCACGTGGATTTCGCGGATACGCTTGTGGTGGCCACGGTACTCCCGCGTGAGCGTGATCATATGCTGACCATGAACAGCGAAAGCGCCCAATTGAGGGTGATCGACGGGCAATGGCGGGCCATTCGAGTGCTCAGTAGCGGTGGACTGCAAAGCTGAAGAGGTTCCTGCTTCCTTCTCCATCGCCGAAGGATCCTGTGTCAAGCGCCAGACACGCACTACACCGTCTTCTCCACCAGTGAGAATAGTGTTATTGCCCACGAAGCAAGCGCATGACTAGTAATTGGTAAGGATGTCAATATCGCGCTATACAGCAGAAATGGTTAGCAATTCGTAATTCTTACCTGTGAACTTTCTTGCGACGCAAAATCCGTGCGGAATTTAATCAGAAGCGCCATCGTCTTTTCCTTGCGGTTAATCTCGTAGATCCAACAAGCAGCATTCACGGACACAGCCAGCAGTAGTCCCTACATTCGCCACAGCAGTCGAATTTGGTAAGACCGAAGCGCATGCATATCTTTTCCACAGCAGATGCTGGATACGTACATCATGCGAGAAGGCCACGCCAGAGGCCAGCTCCATGCCGGTCTCGACCGAAATCTCTTTGGTAAAGCCGCTCGGGTCGGTGTCTGACAGCGCATAAATATCCTGCGGCATATCCATGTCACTCGAGTCAGTTCAAAATGCGCGCATGCCAAGGCAAAGACGAGCGAGATGGACCACGCACCACTGTGTTCTTGATGCCTGACTTGAGGGACCCTCCACCGCCGCAGATCGCGAAGAGACCGCGCGCGTAGGAGAGCCCCATGATGGGGTACTTGACCAGCATGATGGGGAGAGGGTGACGTGGGCTCTCTCGCTTGATTTCGGTATGTATTCTGTCTGACCCTAAAGCTCCCCCCTGTCCTGCATACCAGGGTTCCTATTACTCCGGTCGGAAACCTCTGTTTACTGACCTTGGTCGGAGCAGCTCCAATTGATGCAAGGTGTATGTAACTACCTTGTTTTGTGACTTCGAACTTTACTGCTAGTGGCCGATGGAGGTTGAGGGAGGTTAACGACTGTTGCGCGGGTGGTTAGGACTAACGCCCCATACATTTGCCGGTATCAACACGCGTTCCCCCACGTCAGAGGCGGCGGGTGGTGTACTTCTGTTTTTTTTGGTTGTGGGGGGAGTGACCATCATTCTCCGCCCCAATTTCTCCGTTTCTCGTTAAGGGGAGGGGAGCAAGCGTCGACGTCTTGACCGCCGTCGCCTCGCGCCCGGGGGAACCCATTCGCACGGACTCGCGCGCCCGCCACCGGAGCGCCGCCAGGGGAAGGCTCCACACCAGCGCAGAAGCCCCCGGCCGCCGCCGACCGCGCGCGCGGAAACCGACCAAAAGGCCCATTCTCGCACGGCGGGTGCTGGGTTTTTGGTTTTTTGGCTTGGCCGCGCGTCACACAGCGTGGGGGAAAAGCTTTTTGAGCAAGGTGAGAGAGACGAGGCCAATGTCAATGGGCAAATGCGTCCTGTGTGGATATGCACGGCTTGAAGCAGCCATTGCTGTGTCTTGATGGCTGCATTGTGTGTATTTTTGCAATCGGCTGTGGTGCATTGTGCATTACACCGGGTTCTATATTATGCATTGGTCGTCTTGGCATTGAATTTTAGTGTGATGCTGCCTGTGAGCAATGTTTCATGGTTGCTGACTCATTGGATCTGTATTGTTCATGTAGAGTCGTGCTATTGCATTGAGCACGCATTGCGCTGCTTCATTCTTGCAACGTCACAAGTCAAGACGACGAAACCGAGCATTGCGGTGCACTTTTGACTGCAGTGAAACAGCAACACACACGTGAATCGAGCGCGTGTGACCAGGGCTTGCGTAGCTAGCGATCGCTCCGTTCTGGATCGGGCTTTGGCTGCGTGCTCATGTCTATTCCGCCTCAATCTATGCCCCCGGTTCCTCAGTATGCAACCGATTCGACGCCTTCGATTGCCGCACGTCCCGACGCATCCGCGTCTGCAGTAAACAACTTGGTATGCCTGCTCGCTCCTGAATACCGCATGTACGATGCTGGTGCGAATGACATTGTGGCTACGAAAATGCTAGATGATGAATGCGAATAGCAGCGGTCTCGGAGACGGCCACCAGGTGGATGCCACTGCGATCAGCAGCACGACGGCGAATATTGGTGGAGACAGGAGGAGTGAAGCAACAGGAAACAATATTCCAGGCGATGCTGGAAATGGAGCGATGCCTGGAGCAACAGGACCGGATTGGCGAGACAAAGACGCAGACAGAAGTGCGCGACAGCAAATTGCGCGGATCATGTATGTATTGCTGTGATGACCGCGCACGCGTCTATGGATCAATGTTATTTTAATTGCTTGCTTGATATGTGTCCAGTTTGACTTTAATTATGAAGAGTGCCAACCGACCAGCTTCTGTGAATTACAACCCGCGTGAAATTGCGAGAAGGTTGGAGCACACGCTATACATGGGTGCTGCGTCAAGAGAAGACTACAGCAATGTACAAACCCTCAAGGCTCGATTGCAACAGGCGCTCGATAATTCAAGAAGGCGTCAAATGCAACAGCAGCAGCAACAACAACAGCAGGCTGTTGCTGCCCAGCCGGATATGGCTCAACAGGTTCAATCACAGCAGCTCCAGCAACAACAATTGCAGCTACTTCAAAGACAGCAGCAAATGGCAGCGCAGTTGCAAAGCCAAAGAAACAGCTTCCAAGGCGTCCCTTTCGTTCCAACGTCCGGACAACTCTCACAGCCAGCTATCCCAAGTCAACCTCTGCAGATGCCGCTATCTATGGCTCCGGTTCAAATGACGGCTCCTGCTGCGGTCTCAACTGCACCGCCAACTATTACGAATAGCTCTCAGACAGCTGCTGGAAGTTCAATCCTGGACGAGCTGGAACGAGAGGCAGATGAGATGGCAAACGGAATAAGCGATGAACCTATTGCAATGCCGGAATCTGAAATGCAAGCAACTACCCCAAGCTCCTCGGCTGCTAACACCTTTACTGGTGTCGCTGCAACCCCGTCACCAGCTGCGGTCAATGGCGGGCTTACTGGGCATTCGTTTAACGCGGTTCCGTTGAGTATGCCCCCTGAAATCAGTGCAGGGATGCAATCACAGGCAGTCGCGGCATCCGTATCGACTGGATTTGTTTCTGCTCCAGCTACGTCAATTGGAACAGCTGTCCCCACAGCCGGAGGTTCGAACTTGTATCATGGGATGAATTTGACTGGTTCCCAGTTTCAGCAAATACAACAGCTGCAGCAAATGCAACAGCTCCGACGCATGCAGCAACTGCAGCATCTTCAGCAGCAACAACAGCAGCAACAAGGAGTCAGTGCTACTCCAAATGTTGTATTGAATCCAGGTGCGCCGCAGCAGTTACAACCAGCAGCTGCAAGCATTATGCCAGGAGCTACTCCAGCCACGACTGCTGGCGCATCTCCTGTAGCTGCACCAGGTATGATCCCAATGAACGAAGCATCCATTGCTCAAAAGCGAGAAGAACTCAAGCGTCGCTTAATCCAGTTAAAGCATGCTCGAACTTGCACGACTGGAGATTGCACGATTGATTACTGCAGCAGGACGAAAGCGCTCTTAGCTCATGTATCGCGCTGTGCGAACGCTCAGTGTACTACAATTGGATGCAAGTCGACTCGTCAGTTGCTATCCCATTTTCGCAAATGTCGGAATTTACAATGTGACGTGTGCAGCGCTATCCGACCGCCGATGAATGAGAACGAACAACAACTGGTTTTGCGAAGACAACAAGAGCGATTGTGCATGCTGCGGCATGCGAGTACTTGCTCGGGAGCTCAATGCATTTTGCCGTATTGTGGAGGGATGAAAGTGTTGTGGAAACACATCTGTGAATGCCATCAGCGCCAATGCAGAACTGATCATTGCATTTCGTCGCGGTATGTGCTTTCGCACTTTAAGCAATGCAGCAAGATGATCTGTGAAGTTTGTGGACCAGTACGGAAAGCAATTAAGATTGTTGACTCTTGTCGAGGCAATGCCATGCAGCTCCAAATGGCCGCAAGTCAATGTCCTGAAGGTATTCGCGGTTTGATCAAAATTATGAATACTTCCGTCCCACCTACTGCTGGTAGCGCTGGAATTAATAATGGTGTTATTTCCCAGCAAGATGGAAACGATGCCAATGCGAGATCACTAGCAGCTGGTCATCAACGACACTCTCTGGGGGCCCAAGCTGCAGGAGTAATTGGTGCAACATGGCAGCAAAAAATGGAGCATTCTGGTGCAATCAAGACCGAAAGTAAACCAAGTGCGTCTGAAAATGTCGCGTTGGCCGCTTCAAATTCATCTCTTAGCGCTGCTAGCAATGCCGTCCTGATGGCCGCAAATCTTTCATTGAAGAATCAATTAGGGGTAAGTACTCCTAATAGTGTGGATCAAGCCACTACAGCGAACTCTGCTATCAAAATGGAAGCTATGGAAACTTCTACTGGTATCCGGTTGCCCGATGGATCAGAATTGAAAAAGAAACCATTGAAGCTTCAAACGGAGAAAGAAAAGAAGTTGCGAAGAAAGGAACAAGCCAAGATTGCCAAAGCGAAAGCCCAAGCAAGAGCCCAAGCAAAAAGAGAACCAGCTGCTGATCAACCACTTAACCCTGTTGCTCCTGTTCCAGTGAATGGTCTTGTAATTTCTGGAATTTCTGCAAATTTGCGACACGATCATCACGTATCCCATCAGGACATTTCGTACCTCGACTCAATGTCTGAAGCACAGCTTGATGAACATATCCGATCACTTCGATTCAATTTTTGTGGTCATATCACAGTGACTGAGCTGAAGAATCGCCTTATGCCATTGCTCACGAAATTGATGGAGAGTGAATACGGATGGGCTTTTAATAATCCGGTGGATCCAGTTCAATGGAATATCCCCGATTATTTTGACATCATCAAGTGTCCGATGGATTTGGGATCAATCAAGAAGCGCTTGGAGAATGAACACTACAGCAGCGTAGAAGCCTTTGCTGGTGACGTGCGCCTCGTTTTTGAAAATTGCATTGCCTACAACAGTAGCACCAACAAGTTCAATATCGCAGCGAAGCAGTTGCTCAGCTCTTTTGACAAAGCCCTGGCAGCGTTGAAAACACAGTTGGAAAAGCAACTTTTCAAACGATGTGAGCAGCGACGTGAGGAAATGTGTCAGCTGTGTGGTGGTGATTCGTTTAAATTTGCACCCTGCATGCTATTCTGCAGTGGCCCGTGTGCTGGTCGAATTCGCCGACACACTCACTATTACAGTGATCCTCGAGGAGAGCATCATTGGTGCTCTAGCTGCTTCAAGCAAATGAAAGATGGACCAATTGACATGTCTACGCTACCGCAGCTCTCGAACACTGCAGCGGGAAGCGAGGAAGGTGCAAAAGGGGCTTCGGCTGCTGTCATTCCGTTTGATGGTGTGTTGAAGAAATCTTCATTGGTGAAGCGGAAAAACAGTGAAGTTGCCGAAGAACCGTGGGTTGAGTGCGATTCGTGTAAGTTATGGTACCATCAAATTTGTGCGCTGTTCAATGAGCGTAACCACGCTATTTCTGGGGAGCAGGAGCCGTTTGTTTGCCCGCTGTGTGTGAAAAAACAGCGAGCCTCTGGAGTAAAACCATCCATGGACAATGGTCTAAAAGCGAAACGTCTTCCAATCACAAGAATGGCTAAACTGATTGAAACTCGTGTTTTGGAATCGATTGAAAAGGCTATTGAAGATGAAGCTGCACGTATGGGAAGCTTGGGAAATTCTGATAGCATTGGATTTTCTCGCGGAGTGGAAGAATCGAAGTCTGAAACACGCTTTGGAATCACAATTCGTGAAGTCTTAAGTGTGGACAAGCAGGTTCAAATCAAACCAAAAATGGGAAAGTTACTTGCAGCGCATTATGGGAAGCCCAAGAAGACTGAAACTCGTGTTGGCGGTCCGACTGGACCAACAAAATCTCTGAAGCGACAACGTGACGGTAGTTCAACGAAAAAGCGGCATGAAAAGAACGGCTCTGCTGGAGCAGCTGATGGTTCTTCATTGCTGCAGCTTACGTATAGATCACGGTGCATTTGCGTCTTTCAAGAACTTGATGGTGTGGATGTTCTTATTTTCACATTGTACGTTCAAGAATATGGACCAGACTCACTTGACCCGAATCGAGGTCGTGTATATGTGTCATATTTGGATTCCGTAAATTATTTTCAGCCAAAGAAGCTGCGTACGCTGATGCATCAGCAGGTTATGCTCGGTTTTCTAGAAGACTGCAAAAATCGTGGCTTCCATACGGCCCATATTTGGTCATGCCCCCCATTGAAGGGCGATGACTACATTTTCTTTTGCAAGCCTGAAAATCAAAAGATTCCAAAATCTGCTCGACTTCGTCAGTGGTACCAGAAGCTTTTGCAACAAGCAAAGAAGGACGGTCTCGTGATCAATATTTCCAACTTGTACGCCGAATACTACCTAAAAAAGAAAGCAGCGCATGAGCTGCCTTATTTTGAAGGTGATTATTGGCCGCGGTTAGCTGAAGATCTGATCAAGCAGCTGGAAGAGAAGAACACGGGTGGACGCGGTGAGAAATCAAGTGCGACACCAAGCGCGGATGGTTTACCTACAGATGCACAGACTGCTAATGATGTTGCGGTAGATGCTAAAACACCTGCCTCACCTACGCCTAGTGACTTGAGTGTTCAAAGCAATGGAGACGACTCTCGAGCGTCAATTTCCTCGACTCCTGCGGCTGCGTCGAAAGCGAGTGTGAATGCAAAAAGCAAGAAGAAGCGCTCAAAGAAGGCACCATTGTCGGAGTCTTCTGCGACGGCTACCAGGAGCACAACCAAGAATAGGTCCAAGAAGGGCGACCACCTCAGTCGACCTAGTGGAACTTCGAAAAACACAATCAACTCGGATCCGTTGATGCAAAAGCTCAAGGGCATTTTGGAGCCTCAAAAAGACGATTTTTTTGTCGTGGATTTGCATCCAAAATGCCACAAGTGTGCTGCTCCAATTGTTCACGTTCCTTACTGGCAACTGCAAACTCTTCCACCACCAGCTTCGGTTACGGAATTAGTAGATGCTGTCAAACGAACGCGTACATCGTCAGGATCTCGGAACTCGCCTCCAAGACATTACCACCACTACTACTGCACGGGCTGCTACGAGTCAAACAAGACTCAATTACAGCATCGTGTCGAAGTAGCAGCCAATGGTGCGAAGCGCGCGAGGGAGCTCAGTGCGCGAATTTCTCCACTGAACGAAAAAGCAGCATCTGCGGAACTAGCTGATTTGGATTTGCAAGAGATCAAGTTTGAGCTTTCGTTGAACTTTGTTGACCCCAGTTCTGAGGCAACCCCTATGGAAATGGACAGCAGCGATGGAACCCCGGCTATTAAAGCGAGCGAAAGCAGTGTTACCTCAGATAAGGAGCTTGGAACTACGGCAACCAAGACGGAGCAGGATGATGCAACTAAACCCAAGGATGGAGATGCATCTACTCTGACAGTTGTTGCTGACGCTACACCCACCACTGCTATTACGGTGGTTTCAACAAGTGGAAAGCAATTACCAAGCAAGACTCCACAAAAACCGGGTACAGAGACAGTATTAACCAGTCCCAAAGCGTCGGCATCGCCATCGTCGTCTTTGCGTCGCAACTCTGGTCGCACAATGATTGGAGCGGAGCTGGACGATGTGATCATGCCGTGCGAGATCTTTGACACGCGCGAAGCCTTCCTGATGTACTGTCAAAACAATCATTGCCAGTTTGATCAGATCCGACGCGCCAAGCACTCGTCTATGATGGTGCTTTATCATTTATTTAATCAGGGCACAACTGGGTTCACGTTCAGCTGCTCGAGCTGCAAGATTACGCTGCTCAGTGGCAACCGCTGGAACTGCTCCATCTGTCCCGTGTTCAATCTCTGTGATGACTGCAAGGTGAAGACCAAGCACGATCACACGCTGCATCTATTCAAGATTGTGCCTATTCCACGCGCCGGCACCGACGTGGTGGTGGTACCTGATGCTAGCGCTATCCCTGCTGCCGATGCTGCACGTGCAATGGCCGTAGGAGGAATGCAGCGTGATGCGTGTAGCTCAGAGCTGAAGCGGGCGAAGATGGAGAAGACGGAGGATGCTGCTATGGGGAACACTACGCCATCGACCAAGGGTACCAAACTGACAGCTACTGGTCGAAAGCGCAAGCTGAATCAAGCCTCGCCAGTGAAGAATTCGGCTGCAACGGATGCCGGTGGTGCTGCCGCAGTCCATGTGGCGGTGCCTGGTGGTATTTCGACTGTTTCTTCAGGAGTGGCTGTTGGTACTACAGCTGCTATCGCTGGAGCAGGCGCTTCCAATGGAAGTGTACCGACTCCGCCTGCTGGAGCGACCAACACTGGCGCTGCGAATTCGACGGCAGGTCCAACTGCAGACGCAAATGGTGACGCTGAAGACCCAAGTAAGAAGCAGCGTCGGATCCACGGCATTGACCCGCAGTTGTTGCTGCAATTGGATCACGCGAGCAGCTGCACGATTCCAGACTGCACGTTCTTCAATTGTCAGCGCATGAGGTCGATGCTCAAGCACGGCGCTACGTGTGAGCAGCGCCTGGCTGGTCCCTGCGTGCTCTGCAAACGCATTGTGGGTCTGCTTTCGGCTCATGCTCGGCAGTGCCAGAAGGAGTTCAACGCCTGCCACGTGCCTCGCTGTGCGGACATTCGACGCCATTTCATGCAGCAGCTACAGCAACGCCAGCAACAGCTGGAACGCGCCAAACAGCAGAACGCCGCTGCGGCATCCGCCGCAACTGCGATGCCCGGTGGTGGCCCCTCTGGAGTAGCTCCAGCTCCAGACAAAGCTCCATGATGACCGTGAACGCCATCGCCCCAATCCATTAGTAGACAGAATAGAAGCAGCACCAAGTAGGTAGGTAGGCAACCTCAGCTCCAGTTGAGAGCCCATTTTGGAAGAAAATGAACGCACTTGTGTTTGTGTGTGTTTTTCTCTGTGTACTTCCAGTTTTAGTTTGAAGTGAATCCAGATCCAGACTCTGATGCGTCGTGGGGATGAGTGTCCTGGCAGCAATGCGGTGGTGAAAATATGGTATATCAGCCAGATGTGTGATATTTGTGTGAGTGAATTGGGTATGCATGTGATACAATCCTATCACACTTCCACAGAATCTGTCTTTAAAATATTCGGTTTGCATACAAAAAACAAGTGTTCAGAATGAATCAGCTGGATTCAGGAGAAGTGTGATATTGCTTTTACCACAAGTTTAGAGCACATGGATTGGTTGGAAATACGTTATTTAAGCGAATCAAAATACGATGACTTTTCGTTTTCGACTGTTCCTCACTCACCAACTTTGCCGAATGATGCGGCGCAAGAGAACACCACACGTCGATTCTCGTGAGCCTCCCGACGGCAGCGAAATCGCTGAGAAGCCCTACCAATTACGATTCAGTCCAGCAGCCTCGTTCGGCCGAAGATGCTGCATTTAATGATGCATATACGA
>JAADXR010000443.1:0-25816 GCA_023337935.1 Elongisporangium anandrum
ATCGAAACGCAGGGCTCTACCAGCTGAGCTACAGGAGCGTGTAATATAGGGTGGCCTCGGCATAATACTTACTACTGTACTCTATAACCGTAAAGTAATGGTACTGTATTGTTCGTACTGTTCGTAACTTTCCCATTTCTACTGTTCGTAACTTACGACCCCTCTCTGTAATTTACATAGAAATATTACAAAAGGGGCAGAATTTTTATTTACGACTAAAATAGGGGCATTTTTTTTATTTCCCCTTTTTTTAAACATTTGAGCTTAGATGTGATTGGCTAAACATTTTGTCAAAAACTGATGCAAATAATGATCTAACGTTACCAATTTAATCACGAATTGCTGACTAGCTGTAATACTGTAGCGGTTTTGTCATTTACTGTTGTTTTGCCATTAACTGCTGCATTACTTTATCCGAATTTCGTACCTTTACCTTAGCACAAAACTGCACTCTTTAAGCGAACAGAGGTGACGAGAAGAGGCACCGCCGAGCAGCTTCAGTTGGTGACGCGCTGCCCACGTCGGTCGTGCACAAGGACCAGAGTCTGTATGAGCAGCGGTTCGACAATTTCGGCCGAATGGCCGTAAGCGGCCGGTCTTCATGGCGTTGTAGGCTCGATTGATTTAGCACCATCATTTCGGCATTAAGCCCTCCCCTCTCCCCCAGAGCATCGTCTGTAGAAGCATTCGCTGGCGAATGTAAATGACTTTATTCGTGTGAGCTGACGCGAACTTCTGCATCAATTTTCAACTCTAACGACAACGTCGTCATTCCTACAAGCCACGAGACCGGCAAAAAGGATCTTGAGGTGCACATGCCAACGTCTACCACCACCTGATGCAGTCCAACCATATTCGGTGTTGCAGATAGGATCCTCTGAAGCGAAATATTCAAACAAAATAAATTCGGTAGGTATATTGCAATTCCTTCATGATGAAAAGCCACAGGATTGGCTCTGCAGATACTGACATGATTTTTATTAGTGTCATGCCGCAGGACACACTAATCAAAATCAGGCCCAGAGCGACTCGACACAATCATTGGGCTCATCTGCTGTTGATTACTTTCCCAACAACTTCCGCATGAGCCAGGACCGGTACTCTGGATTTGCGTTACGATGCCCTGTGGTCTTGAGTTTTTGGAAAAAGAATAATCAGCACATCGTATTTCTTATTGAGGCCATTTTTATTCCTCTTGAAGAGCCATCCCTAAAAAAGTTCTCGTTTGCTGCCTGGCAGGTACGTGGATTGAACTTTCTTCTGATAATAGCCTTGAATTTTGCTCTATCGTAAGACAGCAATTTGCGTTATCAATAAACGAAATTTATCAAGAACAAATTGAGCCTTGACCTTTGCCAGTCGGCAGTAAATGTTGGGCTCATCTGCGGTTGATTACTCAACTGCTTATTGGTTGACTGAGCCAGGGCACGCTGCCCCTAAGTATCTTTATCTTTATTTGGTTGTGGTCTAGCCCTCTGCCGGCCAGCCGACGTCGCGCTGATCTTCAGTTGCATGCATATGATGTTTTGCTATTTAATCACAATAACATACTGTATGCGAAATTAATCCTCTGGGGAGTATTTACACTAAACGTCTCGGTCCCAATATATTGTTGCTTTTTCGGATAACAATGTACAGTCCAACAAAAATTGGCGACGTCAATAAATTCAGAAGAACTCAAATATCCTGCCCAGTATTTCTTTGTGCAGATATTTTGCAACACCGGAGATGCGATTTGCCTGTGTACAGTATTCACGGGAGAGACCTGTCTTTTATCACCCTCATCAACGCCATAGTCCTATATTCTGGCGGGCTTGTGACCTCTTTGAGCAACTGTAGGAGAAGGTCGAATTACTTGGTCCACATCTGTTTTTTTAGACCCACATAGCGCCGTGAGTAATATCACGGTCAGGGTTGAAGTCAGATCTACACACACCAAAGTGACCGCCCAATGTATATAAATAGTAAGACAAACCTAAATTGAATGTGCATTGCTACTAAAAATCAATCCAGAAGGACTCCGAGCTTTGAACAGCTCCTTTTGCAATTATCAAATGTTCCTCCTGAGGAGTAATGTTGTTCCATTATTTATTAGGAAAAAATTCGTTCGTAATTACAGTAGCTGTGATGCTGGTTCTCCATGTCACGTGTTCATACTGTACTCCGTCGGAACCTCACTGATAATGAATCTCTTTCTGTATCGTTCTGCGTGACTGAACACATTTGTACGATTTGTCTTGTTTGCTATGTTTATGACATGTTGTCTGATTTTCCTATACAAACCTCTAGAGGGAAGTTGCACTGAATGTGTGCATAGCCGTGACATCGTGTTGTCGTGTGGCGTGCCATGGGGCTTTGAAGCCACCCACTTGGACGACTTGGACGCAACGTTGTGGGCCTTTGCTGTCTCTCTTCTACCGTCCCCACGCGCTGGAAGGTCTCATCTCTGGCCGATAACGCCAGCGCATTTCTACTTCTCGCTCCCGGCGTCGAGTCCCCTCGTGTTTTACGAGCACTTTCACTCTACGCCCGTCTTCCCGAGACGAGCGTCCTGTTCTTCGGCTCACTAGCTAAACGCAACAGCATGTGGCGTCAGTTCTCGCAATCGCTCCTGGCGGCGGCGCTTCTACAACAGGTCGCGCATGGCTTCCAGGTCTCGGTCAGCAACAAGTGCAGCAGCGACATGGTCCTGGCCACGGTGACCTCCGGCAGCGTCTCGACCCAGGCAATATCGGCCGGCGGATCCACGTCGGTGTCGGTCACGTCCGGTTCCGTTGTGCTAAAGTCTGGCACTGGCGCTCAAGCCACACGTAAGTAGCTAGCACTGTCTTCTCCTGCCAGCAATCTGAACTGACGATTACTGTTTCTATAGTTGGCGAGTTCTCGTACGATGGCGGTAAGGCTTGGTACGATATCAGTATCATCCCGACTGGCCCCAACAGTGGACCCGAGTACTGCTCCAGCCTGCAGGCCTGCAAGGACTTCACGGGCGGCGTAGGCTTCAACGTGGCCATGCAGATCGTCCCTACGTCGACCGATGGTGACCGTTGCAGCACACTCACGTGTATGGCTGACGGTTGCGCCGACGGATACCAGTACCCGAAGGACGACACAAAGACTCACGTGTGCTCCGGTAGCACGGGTTTCGCGCTGACGTTCTGCCCTGGCGGCTCCGGTGGCTCGACCCCTGCGCCAACGCCTGCACCAACTCCCGCGCCCACTCCCGCCCCGACTCCGTCGCCAACACCCAAGCCCACGCCCACGCCTTCGCCTACTCCGTCGCCTACTCCGTCGCCTACGCCTTCGCCGTCATCGGAAGCCTCGTCGGCTTCGGCTTCCTCTTCGAAGACTTCTAGCACCGGAGGATCATCGATCTCCTCGGACTCTGAATCGGCTGGTGGCTCATCAGCTGGCGGTTCAGCCGCTGGGTCGGCGTCGGCTACTTCCTCATCGGGTTCATCGGCTGGCTTCAGCAATGGCAAGGTTTCTACGAGTCTCCGCACATCAGTCAACGCTGAAAGCACGACTACTAGCGTCGTGTCGAGCCCAACGGCAGGCTCGGCGGCTGCCACCGGTACTGGCACTGGCACTACCAGCACCGATTCCACCACCGCGTCGTCCACCGGAGCCACGTCCATTTCCAACAAAAGTGGCACTGAAAACAGCACTGGTGCCGGAGTCTATGTCCTCTCGGTGCTTGGAGCTGCTGGTGTCGTGGCTGCTGCTGCGATCGTCGCGATTCGCAAGAAGAAGGAGCAGCTCGACTCGCTCGACCTCAAGACGCCGACCACGGCCGCTAACGCCAACGTCCATGGCAACAGCATCGTCATGAACACGCCCCGCGACCAGTTCTGCGTGCTTTAAGCGCATCTAGTGGCGAATTAGTGGTGTCCAGTCTTGTCTATTCGGCTTAAAATACTTTTATGCTTGTAGACGTCCCTATCGCACCACACATATGCAGTGTTCCACACGATAAGGTGTAAATACGAAAACTTGGCTTGATCCAAATGGATTCTGCATAAGCGAGTGGTCTTTAGGTTGGTGTGCAGTATCAAGTCACACATACCACTGGAGATACCTCTTTGGCTGGAAACGAGTTCAATCGCTCAATAAATCAAGCATATATCGACCATTTGGTATTGAAGTAGAAGTAAATCAAGCGATAGTCAAACTGTTGTCAAGCCTCAAGCTTCAATAGTAAGTGGTCCGTAAAGACCGGCTGTGACATTGAGGTGGGTCCATACCGTAGGGTAGAAATATAGTCGGTTCATCATACGCCGAATCTGATTATCAGATAAGAACCTGAGGTGTCGACGGCCATGAACACCCGCCAGAGCGATCAAGTCATACGCATGTTGTGACCGTGCGGCCTTGGGAACCAGTCATCTCTGCTGCGTGGACGCGTGTCCCTCCTCCTCGCCGCTGAACCAGGATCTTGGAAACCTGGTTCAGCGAACAAACACTGTCACTGTGCCACTCTTTGTGCAGAGGCCGTGACCTCAACCCATGAACACGCACTCTCTTGGCCACACGCTTGCGGCACAAGTGCGCCACTTCGCATCAAGACGGTTTGGGCGTTGTGGCCGTGGAGCCATGACCACCAGAAATGTCAACGATTCCATTTTCGGTCGGCGGAACATGCACACGAATGACCGTGATGGCTGCTCGGCCCATTCACTTGCTGAGTGGTTGCGCGTGCGACGCGGTTCCACCACACCCATCGAAAGCACTGAAAACGCGACGTGGACACGGATCACTCCATGCAGCGAGTCTGATTTCACGATGCAATCATCCCGTGCCAGCCTCTCGCGGACTGGATTTGTCGCACGTGCGCAGGTGGCGGGGGCTGTTGAGTGTAGAGCATTCGAGCAATTCCCACAGCGACAAGAAGACCTCATTACTCAAAAGGAATGGCCATGCACATCATGGTCCCGTGTCAAGACTACCCGTACGCCGCAGCTGGCGGCATGACCGATCCATATGAAGACGATGAAGAGATGATCGCCCCCTTCCTGCGCTGCCTCCGCTACATGCTGGAGCACGAGAGCCCGGAGATCCTCCGCTGGTCCGCTGATGGGCGGTCGTTTGAAGTCCTCGATGTTGAACGCATGTCGACCGAAGTGCTGCCTCGATACTTCAAACACCGCAAGTACACGAGTTTCCAGCGCCAGCTGAACTACTTCCACTTCCGCAAATGGACCAAGTCTCAGGCGCTGGTGTCCACGTTCTCCAACCCGTACTTCCTGCGGGACCAGCCCAACCTCTGCTCCCGCATCGTGCGCAAACGCACCATGAGCGATCGCAAGAGCCCCCGCTCGCCGCTCACAGCAGCAGCAGCCAGTCCTCCGGTGGTTGCCGCGGCCCTTCAGCAGACAGGAGAAGGTGTCAGCAGCCGAGGTGAGGACCAGGAGATGACTGAAGACCACGACGGCAGCGAGGACGAGGACCTGGATTGGGTGGACATCTTGTACCCGTCCTTGGAACTTATCGCCAACTCGGAGGCCTTGTGGCTCGCTCAAGACTCCTCCTCTTGCACGTGAGATCACAAATTCGGACTGGAAGCGTTAGTAGGCAGTAAGTAAACTTAGCCGTAATTTATCTCGAGTGCTGTTTCGTTGAGGTGTTTACTTTGAGGGGGAGTGTACTTTACGGTACACGTGGCGTCAACACCCGTTGCGCCATCATCTGACAATTTTTTAACAGTGGCCCGCACCTGAGCGCTCGTTTGCATCCAAGGGGTCTTTTCACCATATGGCGACCAGGGCAGCTGATCCCAAAGGTTACCCGCAAGGGATAGAAAAACGAGTCAGACCATGATCCCAAGTTGAAGAAACAACAAGATCGTAGTCCGATCGGTTTTGCCAGGTGAGCAATTATGAAGGTTTAGGGTCTGGTTCTCATCATTTTCAGATCGCAAACGTGCGGCAACGAAACAATCACCAGCGATGTGGCTGGATCGCGTGAGAATCAGCTCCCTGTTCTTTCTGGATATTTGCCAGATTGCAAAAGAGTACTGTGCTAATCTGTGTTTCAGTTGTTTGCCCTTTAGACTTGTCTATTTGTCTATCTCGTTTCTGTTCAGCTTTTCACTGCCAGACGCCAATCTAATAATTTTAAGTGTCGCTATCCTAAATGTCACTTACGTAGAGAAACAGCAAAGTGATGAGTGCTCTGGCTTCTTCAGCCTGACTCTGCAATGGCGATGGATATCATTGGGAAACGCCGCAAGATCGCTGAAACTGCCACAGTCGTTTCGTGTTTGTCTTGACTGTCAATAACGATCTTTTGTGTGAGACTCATAGATTTCATCCGCCTAAGGAAAAACGGGATATTTAGTTTAGATGGATAACTCCAGCAGTTGGATGATGTATGCGATACGACCGCGGGTCTGGTTTGGATCCCACTATGGTCAGCTGACGTTCTCCCACGGTGATCTGTATCCCATCACACGGGAATGCACCTGCCTACCGAAGGCGGTCCCGTGACGCTGCAACGATTTGCTCGTCCAAACTGGTGGTGGCGAATCTTGGCCTTACAGAGATCTGCATGTTGGCCGTGTTGCTTGAACTCCATAAACAATGGCACGTTTACTCCGCATGAATATCCAAACTATTGGCCGGGAGCGGTTTCGTGCGAGAAGAGAATGGATAATCCAAATAATCCAAATAAATTGGAAATGTACACATACGTCACTTCACTCCATTCAACTCATTTTATAACTACGCAGCCTTTCAAGGCCATTGCCACTTGGAATCGCTACGCTTACATCCAAAAAGGAATTTGTACGCTCCTATGAGCGTTAACACAAACGGACATGGGGCAACCGCCACCTACTTGTCCAAACACCAATACGACGTAGACGACATCGGACAGAGACACTAATAGCCACGAAGGCTGGGTCGCGCGCTCAGCACTGGACGTACGCCAGGTAGCTGTCGTACATGGGCTCGTACACCGGCGGGTACATGAACGTGTCCATGCGCGGGGCCACCTCGAGGGACGAGTAGAGCACGTCGACCCAGTCGAGTGAGTCGAGCGCATCAGCTTCGCACTGAGATTCGTACGAGGCCGTGGAGGCCATGCTATCGCGTCCGTACATGTCGTATTCGTTCTCGACCGGGAACCCTTCCGTGGGCGACGGGAACGAGGTCGGGCTGCTGCTCATTTCAGGCGTGAATGGAGGCACCTTAATGGCCATGTTGGCGGGCTTGCGAGAGGCGAAGGAGCCCAACTTGTTCTTTGAGGACGAGTGGAGCGCCTTCTTGCGGTTGATGCGCCACGCGAGGTTGGGCTGGTCTCGCACGAAGTACGGGTTGGAGAAGGTGCACACCACAGCCTTGGACTTGGTCCACTTGCGGAAGTTGAAATAGTTGAGCTGGCGCTGGAAACTCGTGTACTTGCAGTGCTTGAAGTACTTGGGCAGGACGTAGTCCATCATGCGCTGCATGTCGTGGATCTCAAACGCCTTGCCATCCGTGGTCCAGCACAGGATCGCGTCGCTCTCTTCGTCCAGAATCTTGCGCAGACTCTTTAGGAAAGGCGCGACTTCCTTGGCCTTGACCGAGGACGAGGCCGAAGTAGAGGCTGGGGTCGGAGCCGCCGACGAGGTCGTGGCGGGGAGCTCCTGCTGCTGGTACACGATTTGGGGACACATCGAGTCCATCCTGTTCCTGTAAGTGTTCGGTACGATGCGAAATCGGAAATGAACGGTTCGCGGTCGAGGCAGCACGCTGACTGACTGCCTATCTGACTGGACGCGTCGGCCAACAGTAGCGGGTAACGGTGCAACTCTGGCTCGGAGCATCGCAGCTGAGAAACAAACGGTGCACTGAGCCAACGTGCATGGGTAGGTTGTCGTTTGGCTATGTACACTAGACAGGAGTGGGAGCATAGACCACACCCACACACACGTCGCAATGTGAGAGCATAGACGCGGCGGGGCTCGACACAATTTGATGAATCGAGATGGGCTGGCCGATAGAAACGGGCCGAGTTGCCGTGACGCGCCGTGATGAGAAAGACACGAGCCCATCGCTGCGACTATCCAAGTGGGAGGGAAGCGGTGCGTTCGTTTGTACCGGTCCATCGGAAGAAGGTCGAGTCCTCTGCCTCATTCTGCCTTGTCTTGCTCGCTCTGAATACAGAGATGACAAACCGTTACTACTGCGAGTCTACTGTATACTGCAGTATTCAGACAAGATTACGCAGTGGAATACCTTGACTGAGTTGTCGTAACAGACAGCTCTCAAAATCCGAAATGTACCGCATCCTTCAAGTACGTGACTCTCGACAGCCTACGTTTGCAGCTAACGTACTTCTACACACATCAAAGCTAGACATGCATGTTCTGTCACAACGTCGCAGGACTCTGGCCCAAGACAAGAGGTCTGGTGTTGTGCGATCCCTACTGCCTCTGCTCAGGCTCTGGCTGGTCCAGACCGCACGATTTTGCATCTCTGCAAATCACTGATGTCTGCTAGCGTCAAGTAATCTCCTCTGGATGATTATGGCTGATTGTGGTGGAGGCCGCGCCCGTGATCCCTTTGGCTGATGTCCTACAGTCCGAGTTTCGCATATCATTGCTGGTGAGAAGGAGAGCGAAGCCTGCGGCGTGTTCATGTCTCTACGGTAGTAACAAAGACAGCGAGCAAAGGATCTTGATCCAGCGGACCAGTTGGTGCGGCGCGAGTAGCTTCACCCGCCATAGCAGGGGATCTCCATCAACAAACATCACAGCGAAACACATGGAAATATTGACTGACGCAGATGGACGGGTGACGTTGCGCAGTCACGCAGGACCAACCTCTACTGATATCCTTAGAGTGGCATGGCGAATCCACGCCGGTATTGCCACCAACGCAATATCTAAAGATCTCACATCCAAATCACAATGCCGATCGCAAGCAACGCGTGCCTTAGACAATGCGACGAGAGGCACGCATCCGCCTCCGGTGCTCTGCGCCTTCGAGTGTCCGGTCGTTCCAATGCAAAATCAAAGCATGGGCGTTCGTAAGGGAGGGCTGACTACCTAGCTGTCCCTGCTACGGTAGCCAGTGCACGGTGCCTTTTCAAACGCGGTGGTGAGCGTCAGGATCTGCTCTGGCGCGGCAGAAAAGCGCTCAGGGGCGGAAACGCAATCGAACGGCCGGCAGACAAGACGCAGGGCGGAAAGGGACAGCGAGTGAATGGCCCTCAACTCTCAACGCGCGTTCACCATCACAGATCACGCAGGCCACCAGACCACACACATACAGTATTACCATGGCTCTTGGGTGCGCCGCCTTTCCCTGTGTGCCTCTGTCCGCTCGCGAGGGATCCACATATCAGCAGCCACCAGGCAGCTGAGCAATTCAACCATATGCCTTCACTGTTAACACCAAAGGATCACTTATACTCCAGATCGTAGGCCACTAAGACGGTCTTCTTCGACCGCACGTTCTGGGTGAGATCTTTCTTGGTCTGGTCATCTGATAAGAACCCGATCCTTTTGCACTTAAGCAGTGTTTATAGCAAGGCCAGCGCCATCCTATCCACAAACGTACGGACCTCAGTTTCTCTGGGGATACCACACATACTGCAGTCAGTTTACAAAGCGAATAAGGTTTGACGGTACTCTTTCAGGGGAAAGAATATCTGACTGGAGAACCAAGATCGAAATCGAACGGGTCACGAGCGACGTAGAGGAGCTCTTGGGTCCATGCGCTCTCCGCAGCGAAATTGGAACGAAGCTTATGCCCACGCACCAGTGATCTCAAGATTCAGCCGGCATGCGGAACCGGGGAAGCTGGCTGCGCAGCTGCCGTAGCTGGCGCGTCATTTTCGCTGTTGGGCGGACCAAACGCGTGGAGAGAACATGCGCATCCCAGCCATTCCCACAGTTGGAGTGAGTGGATGCAAGGCTATAGTACGGTACAATGGCTGCTTGGGCCGAGATTCTGACTCAGTGATCCGCTGTAGCCACGCACGCAGGCCTTAGTAATAGGCACCTACGTTGGCCTAATGCCTGTAGTTCAAGTCCGTCACAACCACTTGATGAGGTGAGAAGAGCGCCTTGGAGTGTCTCCTTCCATGGCTTCTGCGGAAGCTCCCTCCTCTCTATTCCAAACAGCCGAATGCGTGGAGAGTCCAACGCTGCACGCGCTCACGCAGAAGAATTCCATGGCAATAGATCCGCAGGGTTCCATGTCAGTGGTGACGCAGCACTTTGGCAGTCAGCTCTTGAACCGTACACTTGTCTAATCAGATGAGCCGAACTTATTTAGCGCTCTAATAAGATCTGACACAGTACATCAAATGGGTTACCGCGTAACCTTTGCGCATCGTAACCCTGTCATTTCGGATGGCGCTCAAGAAGAGTATCCGCGTGCAGAAGCTCTTCGTGACGGATGTGCGTCGCTCTGTCTACATGCATAGACCCATGTCTGCGTTGCCATGGCTGACTGTGTTGAACGCTCAGGTGGAGAAGTGTCTGCGTCTGGACAAGGAAGGCGAGCAGGTGCTGTCCTCCATGGCCAACGTGGCCCAGAGGCTGCCGCTGCTGCTAGCGCAGGATGAAAAGGCCTGTATGGGCGTGTTGGCGCACAGCAGCCACACGCAGTCGCTGCTGCTGCGTAAGCACTTCCTCTCGCTCGAGAAGAGCTCGGGCTTCTTGCGCGACATCGTGCGGTCGTACCAGGACACGGTCAAGAGCCTGGCCGCCTTTGCGAGCGAGTACGCGGAGCTGGTGCAGGAGCTGAGTGGGGAGGTAGCCAATGCGTCGCTGTACGAGTTGCTGGACTGGATGGAGAACGTACGCACCATGTTCGAGCGCGAGGTGCTACGCAAGAAGCTGCTGGTGGCCGACGTGGTCTACAATGACAGCAGGAAGTGCGCGCAGATGCACGCGCAGTGGTCCACGCGCTGCGCTCTAAGCCAAGTGGACCATGCTTACGGTGCGTTCTGCATGCAGCGAGCTCTTGTTTTTGAAGGTCGTGTCTCCTTACGCCTGCATTCTCGTGTGCAGTGGTCTCTGGACTGGAGCCACCGCCGTCGCTGCCGGTGGCCAATGCAGCAGCAGCCTCCGCTGGCCCAGGAGCGACGTCGAACGCCAAGAAGAAGAAGAAGAAATGAAAGAGCTTGCGTTTATCTGTTGCGTCTTGTCTAGCCCACGAACGGCACGCCGCTGATGGTGCGCGCCTTGTACGCCGGGTACTCGTCCGGGAAGAAGCCCATGAGCAGGTGTTCCTCGTATCTACAGCAGCAGAGAAAGAAGCGCGTTAATACCTTACAGCACCAGCATGAGCCAGCCAGACATATCGAACGCACGGGATGCGGTCGCGGAAGAAGCCCCAGGCCACGATGGTGTAGCCCACGGCGCACAGCGGGTTGCCCAGCAGCATCTGGCTGCCCACGATCCAGGCGAACCAGCCGAGATAGGACGGATGGCGCACGAAGCGGTACACGCCGTGGGTCACCAGCACGTGCTCCTTGCGCTTCTGGTACTCGATGCGGTGCGAGAAGTTGGACGCCGCGGTCCACATGGCCGCGATGCGGAAGCTCTGGCCGATGACCACGATCACGAGGCCGCCGATCATGGCCACGCGGTGGCACTTCCACGAAGGGAAGAAGAACCACTCGACCCAGAACTCGGTCCAGCTGATGATCAGCGCCAGGTGGTACTCGCGACTGTGGTTGAGCAGGAAGGCTGCGTCCAAGAGCTCCGTTAGCCTCCATCCGACGCCTGCATGGCCCACAGCAGACGCACTTACATTCATAACTTACTATCGACGGGCGGAAGGACGCCGTGGTCATGAACTCCGCCACGTGGAAGAAGCAGAGCGCCGCCATGTACAGCGCCCAGAGCACCACGCACTGCCAGCGAGCAGAGCTCTGGCCCTCGCCCTCGCCTTGGTCATGCAGCACCACGTTCACAGCGTAGGCCAGCAGCGCCAGGTGCAGCGCCAGCACGAAGCCCAGGCCCAGCGCCGCCAGCGCCACGCGGCCCAGTCCGCGGTCGGACGTGAACTGCTCCGAGCGGAACATGCCGACGTTTGCTTCCATACAACGCAGCGGCTGGGGACGGTAGATTTACCGGTATACCGGTCTTTATTTCTACTTTAGCCACAGGGAAATCAAACAAACAATCAACATCGTGAACACACTAATTGAAGCCCTCACAAACAACAACATGAAGAGACAATCTGCCAGATGTAATGATGATTGCATTCCAAGTGCCTTTTAAGGGCTTATTTGGAACGCACTGCAATTGTGATTGCAATTTCCGAGATAATGCCATTCTGTTCTTCCATTAAAATGACATTTCCTCAAAATGTCATTATCGTATTTGAAAGGGATCTAAACAGCAAGCACGCAATCACAATTGAGCAAGTGCCTGCGAAGAAGTCGATCGACTGGCCAAGCGCCGACGTGACGCTCGCTACCAGTGTACTGTACGAGTTGTAGCTGTCTTGGAGCTCCGACTACTGCGCCACAGTCTTCTCCGACAGTATGAGCGATTGCAGCGGTTGCTGAGCGAGAAAAGCAGCGTGATTGTGACCGTGAAGATCGAGAACGCCGCAGTGAACTGCTGCACGCACAATCGGAGGTCAGCAGTTCGATGTGGCGTTCTCGCGAACTGATAGCCGCTCTCAGAGTCGTCGCCTAGGGTGATAGTCATGCAGCTAATCTCTTACGTATGGTATTGTACCAGTGAATCAGTATGCTACCGAATTTTTACCGGTACAAATTATTTTCTTGGTTAAGGTGAACCACTCTAAATGAGCAAAGAATTCGTTTGATGTTTGATCAAACGCAGAGAAGATAAAAATGCTTCCACCCAAGTCTCGTGGCGCTTTGCTGTCGGAAGCAGTGTACGACTGGATTATAAAGAACACCAACGCCAGCCCTCCCAAGGTGGGCAGCTTTCGAAGCTGATATCGCGTCGTATGGCCGAGCCGAGAAGCTTCTAGCAACAAGCGCGTATCCTTGTCTGAATGATTTGTCGTACAGTTCGTGGCGTGCATATACAATACGTATCAGTTCTGCGGAACGGTCTAAATTTCTGGTGAAGGCAGTACGGAATTTGGGAAAACTAGGATTAGAGTTTAAAGCTTGGCATTCTGCATGGAAGTTGCGGCACCAAAGAGCTGCTGCATCTCCACTAGACTCTCCTCGAGCAGGTGGCCCATGCGCGGGGCCCACTGGTCGTGCTGGCGGCAGGCAATGTTGAACTGGATAGACGAGCCCTTGATGCTGTAGGCGATGCCCAGGCCGTCGGGGACGACCTCGCCCCAGCCCCAACCGTCGAACAGCTCATTCGTGAGGTGGCTGGTCGAGATCTTCCAGTAGCGCGAGTTGGTCATGGCCGGGTCCTCAAAGAACGGCACCTTCTCGCCTTCCTTGACCAGCAGACGCATCGCCAGAAAGTGGCGGTCCACGCCCAGCCCCTGGGCCGCGTCCTTCATGTAGTTCACGTGGGCGTTGGTGGCGGCCAGAAGCAGCTTCTTCTTCTCCTCGACAGAGGCCGTGGTGCCCACCATGGCGTCCGTGAAGGCAGCGCTCTGCTGCGTGCAGCTGCGGGTCGTCTCCGTGCGTCCGTGCAGGAAGATGCGCGTCTGCGAGGCCTCGTAGGTCGCCACGTTGGTGTCGAACAGCTTCTTGTAGGCCAGCTGGATCGCGACCTGAACGAAGGCGTCGGGGCTGCAGCGGAACTGCTTGATGGACGAGCTGCCGTAGCCGTAGAACGACTCGACATGCAGATCATGGTCGGCCACAGTGGCGTCGAACGTATTCTCGGCGGCCGCAATGGCGTTGGCCGTCGAGCGACTGAACCGGAAGGAGATCTGCGATGGCTCCGGGAGGCGGTTGAGCTCGTTGGTCGTGAAGTCGCGACGGCCTAGCGAGACTTGGCCCTTGTTCAGGCGCGCGAGCATGAAGTCGGTGTATCGAGCCATGGGCATACCATCCAGCATCGAGTGCTCGCCAAGCAGACCGGCCTTGCCGTTCTCAAAGACCGCAAGCTGGATGCACTTGTCAAAGAAGCGGTTGCGTCCGTCGCCACCGTGCCACAGACCGTGAGCGACCTCCGTGCGTGAGATCGGTGCCGTGGTGTCGAAGTTCACAATGAGCACCGCGCTCTCGATGTCGCGCAGTGCGGCTTCGTTGCCGCAGCGCACCAGCTCGTCACGCGCATCGGCCCAAATGTCGCGGTCTTCGGCCGTGAGGATGCCAATGGACGCAGCGTTCGGGCCAGCCAGGTCCGAGATCTCGATGATGCGGCCCAATTGGTGGCAGAGCTCCGTGAAGATGAGCGGCTTGCGGGTCTTCGCGTGCAGCAGATCCAACTTGTAGAAACGGTTGTTGCGCATCACGACCACGTGGTTGTGCGTGGCCGGGTCGTAGATGCGGTACGTGTCCTGCTCACGGCGCGGGATGCGGCAGGCGTTGAACATGTACTTGTAGGCCGTGGCGCACACCGGCGTCTTCTTGGCGCTCAGCTGTTCAGGCTCCAGCGATCCGTCCACCAGCTGACGGCGGAACTCCTGCGTGGCAACCAGCAGCGCAGCCGCGCGACCGACGTTCGAGCGCTGCTCCGGATGCACAGAGTCCGCGAAGTGGAAGAAGTAGCTCACATTGAACACGACCGGGTCGCGCACCTGCAGGTAGCCGAGCGTGTTCCACCACTCGGCCAGGTAGCTGGTGTCCTGGCGATCGGCCGCGCGCTGCAGCAGTCGCTGGTGCAGCTGCTGTCCGATGCCGCCGGCCTTGAGGAACTCCTGGGCCAGCTTCTTGGACGTCTTGAGCTCCTCGGAGCTCACGAGCGGCGCGATGGTCTGCAAGTACTTGGCCACCGTGGCCTCGAGCGAGGGCACCGGCAGGCGCGGCAGCTGCTGCTGGAAGCGGTAGAGCGGCTGCGAGGCCACCTCCAGGTCCCTTTCGTTGCGGTAGTCGCCCACGCACTCGCGGAAGCCGGCAGGGCCGTAGCCAGAGGTCGAGGGCGCCATCTCAGTCCTTGCAGGCGAATTGCCGATTGAAGTTTCATGGGCTGGAGCCGCTCGGCAGTGAAAAACCTCATGAAATGGCGAGGTTTAAACTGGGATCGGGTGGGATGACATCGGAATGTCATGTCAACATGTTCGAGCAGGCGGATGGTTCGTTAATTATGGAAATGGGTCGGTGGTGTTTATGGGCGGTTGAGTTATTTACGGTGCTCATTGATCTCTTCATGGAAATGGTCCAGGACGACCAGCATGAGCGCGTACGGCGCGTTCTGACGCATGTAGGTCGACCGGATGAACGGCGCACCAGCCACGAGTGTAGACACGATGGGGTTGATGATGTCGTCCGTGCCTCGCTGTACCTCCAGCACGGTCTTGGCGCCCTGATACGCCAGGAAGAAGCTGCATCAGACACAGAAGCATACGGCATTCGTCCGTCAGTCATCAAGCGATGCAGCTTCAAAGAGATCTCTATAGTCAGATGCAATGCGCCTTACGTTGCGAAGGATCCGCCAGTGATGGCCGAGCCACGAGCCACGGAGCTCATGCCAGCCATGGCAAACTTGCCATACTGACGATTATACAGCTTCACAGCGTCAACTATCCATCACAGCAGCACACAATCAATTCGTTAGTGCCATATGCAACCAATTGGTAACTCTGGAGACAGCCAACGTACTGGCGCCAAAGGTAGCTCCGGTGCAGAAGCCCACGAGGCCGCCAAAGATCAGGCGATTGCGGAAGAACATGAGGTCCATGGAGCGGAAGGAGTCCACAAGCGACGCATCGGCCTTCTTCTGCTCCTGCATCGGGGCCGGCGTCTTCTTGGCCACGGGCGCCTTGGGCTCGTCGAACGACGACCAGTTCTGCGAGTCGCCCATGCTGATGGCCGTCGAAGGAGCGTGCAAAATGAGGTTCGATCAAATACCGGTATCTTTAGTGACACCGGTAATTTTTCCAAGCAACAGCGCTCTATTGAGGACGCCGCTTCAGATTCAGTGAGCATAACGGTCTCCATCCAAAATGGCGGCCTTCGAGGAGCTCCCGAGCAAGCTCTTCAACGGTGCGTATCACTGCTCGTACTGCCTCTCGCTCTCTCCAACTGCCCCAGATGCATTCGCAGCTTCACTACCTGCCTACTGACTGATCACGACACTCTCTTGCTCACTATGTCGCAGACCAGGTGCACGGCTACATCAAGCTCAATGGGCTCTGCGTGTCGCTCATGGACACGCCGCAGTTCCAGCGGCTGCGCGACCTCAAGCAGCTGGGCACGCTCTACTACGTGTTTCCAGGCGCTTCGCACAACCGCTTCGAGCACAGTCTGGGCGTGGGCTATCTCGCGGGCGAGATCGTCGAGCGCTTCCGCATGCAGCAGCCAGAGCTGGAGCTCACCAAGCGCGACTCTCGACTGCTGGTAAGACGTACTGGATGGATGTTATTGCAAGCGGATAGAACTAACGCCTTATGATCTTGTGTGGATATGATAGGGCGCTGCTGGTCTGCTGCATGACCTGGGCCACGGACCCTTCTCGCACGTGTTTGAGCACCAGTTCATGCCTCGCGTGGTCTCCAAGAAGTACGGAGGCCACGGCTACCACCACGAAGACATGTCGCTCAAGATGATCGAGTTCATGATTGACGACAACAACATCGACATCGAGCGGGACGACATGCGCTTCATCCAGCAGATCATCGTGGGCGCCAAGGCGTGAGTGTGGATGCAGGGTCTGGTCAAATCATAATCCAGTCAGTACTAAGGCCTATGGTTGTCACTGTAGCACGCACATGAAGAGCAATCGAATGGACCAGCGCGGCTACCTGTACGAGATCGTGGCCAACGGCCGCAACTGCATCGACGTGGACAAGTTCGACTACCTGGCACGCGACATGCTCAACCTTTTCGGCGTGCGCAAGGGCTTCGACTTCACACGGCTCTTCACGTTCAACCGCGTCATCGACGACCAGATCTGCTACCACACGTCCGTGAATCTGGACATCTACGATATGTTCCAGCAGCGGTACCAGATGCACAAGACCATTTACAACCATCGCAAGGGCAAGGCCGTGGAATTCATGATCTGCGACGCCATGCTGCTGGCAGGTACGATTGTTGTTTGCACTTATAGTGGAAGGCCTTTGAGACTGATGGACATCTCTTCTGGACATCAGATAAGGAACTGGGCATCTCAGAAGCCACACAAACGCCTCAGGAGTTTCAGTTCCTCACAGATCACGTCGTTCACGTAAGTCGTTGGTCTGGTATATTGCTTTTGGGTATTGGCTGACAGTGTATGGTCTCAAAAGAGCATCGAGGCGTCCAAGAGCGATTCACTGCTTGGCGCTCGCCGCATTCTCAAGCAGCTTCGCTGCCGCAAGCTGTACGAGTTCATCGATGAGTACCTGCTTCCGCCAGAGCTCATGGACAAGATCCCGGATGTGCTGAGCGAGGATATCGCGTGCCACAACACAACGGACGGCGTGCACTTGGATCCGGACGATATTATCATTGCTGACGGCCGTCTGAACTACAACTTCAAAGAGCACAACCCAGTGGACCAGGTCTCGTTCTACAGCTCCAACGACACCAACAAGAGCTTCCACATCCCCAAGGACCAAGTCAGTCTGCTCTTCCCCGAGAAGGTATGGACTGTGGTCTTAGCCAATGGACTGACCCATGATCTGACTCACTCACTCCTCTCCATCGCAGTTTGAAGAGCGAGTGATCCGCGTGTATAGCCGCAATCCATCCAGCAAAGTCCACGCTGCCATCTTTGTACGTCCCATCAACCTGCGTATATGCATATTGAACTCACCTCGTCTTATGCTCGTTGCCAGGCCGCGTTCCGACGTTACCTACGCACGTTCAGCACGACGCTGCCGCCTCCGTCTCCTTCCTCCAAGGTGCGTATTACGCCACTGCGTCCCACTCTCCTGTGTCTCAATCGCGTGTTCGTGCCTTTAGATCCAGCCGCAGGTGCGTGTGCCCCACAAGGAGCTGCTGCTCTCCAGTCCGCCGTCCTCGCGCAACAAGAGCAGTCTGCAGGCCAAGATAGAGCAGGTGGACCGCCAACACGAGCTCTCCAGCGGCTTCGAGGCCGTCAAGAGCGAGCCCCGGAGCCATTCAAACTCGCCGCTGGCCAAGCGCATTCGCACTGAACTCTAACCTCGCTAATCAGCCTGATATACCGAGTCTGCCACCGGTATACCGGTTTTTGCTTTGACACTGTCGGTCGTTTTTCTGACGTCACCGCCTTGATTATGCCAATTGGCACTGTAGCTCAGGATGGATCCCTCGCTTTAGTGCCTCCTTCCCTCCGCACGAGACGCAGTTGGGGTCTGTATCAGGATCGCATCGATGGCGTCCAGTGCGAGCGATGGCGAAGACAACGCGCTGTACAAGTGGGTGGGCCTGGGCATCGTCGTGGGCTCCGCCATCCTGTCCAATCTGGGCGTGAACGTGCAGAAGCTGTCCCACGTGCGCGTACGTCTCGTGACCTGCGGTTCCTCTCAGCGTAGCTCTTGGGCCGACTGACTGACTCTTCCATGTCATTAGGAGGAGGAGCTGCCGCCGTTCGCTAGGCGCATGTACTACACGCGGCCCATCTGGATCATCGGCATGGTGCTCATCGTGCTGGGTGCCGTCGGCGACTTCGAAGCGCTCGGGTAACGGACCGCACGCCGCCAACGGATGCCTGATTTTTTCTCATCCTCCTCTGTCTTGTAGCTTTGCGCCTCAGGCGCTGGTCGCGTCGGTCGGCGGCGGTTGTACGGTGCTGGCCAACGTCTTCTTCGCGCATTTGTGGCTGGGTCAGGTGCGTTGTGATGCTGCTATCGCTGCTTCTGTGGCTGTGAGGGCCTGACGCTTGAGCTATGAATGCAGATCCTGACGGTCACGGACTGCGTGGGCACGCTGCTCATCATCATCGGCGTGGTGCTGAGCACGGTCGTGAACGAGCCGGACGACAAGCTGTCGCTGGACGAGCTGGAGCAGCAGTTCTTCAACAAGGGCTTCCTGGTCTATCTGGGCTTCATGACGCTCTTCCTGGGCCTGATCTTCGGCGAGATCCAGGCCATTGGCAAGCTGCCCAAGACCCGCAACGAGGGCAAGTACCGATACCTGCCGTTCCTGTACGCCACGGCGTCCGGCATCTTCGGGTCGTTCAGCGTGCTGCTGGCCAAGTGCGCGTCCATCCTGCTCATCCTCACGCTGGGCGGCGACAACCAGTTCAAGTACTTCACGACGTATTTATTCGTGGGCGGCATGATCTCGACGCTCGTGCTGCAGACCGACTTCCTGAACCGCGCCATCATGGCCGGCGACACTCTGAGCGTCTTCCCCATGTTCCAGTGCTTCTGGATCACGTCTAGTGTCGTGGGCGGCGTCGTGTTCTACGACAAGTACGTGCGCTTCACTGTCTTCGAGTGGGTGTGTCTGCCCATCGCGCTCGCATGTACGTCTCACTTGTGTCTATTACCACCATGTCTGCATGCTTAATGCTCACTCGTTGCTTTCCTAGTCATCCTGGGCGGCATCTATCTGCTGTCCAAGCACGGCGAGGAGGAGGACGTGGCCAGTGCCACGCTGGAGGCCTCGTCCTCTCGCGCGCATCTCACGAGCGGCCACTTTGGAGCGCTCATGCCGCTGTCCCCGTCGCACCGAGGGTCGTCGTCCATGCTCATCCCGCACCGCAAGGCGTCTGGGTACGAGGACCGGGACGAGAAGACGCCGCTGGTCAAGGACGCCGCGTCGTCCTTCGCGTCGCCGCAGCAGCAGAGAATAGAAGTGTAAGAAGGCTCGTAGAGCAGCAGAGACAGACAGACAGCGATAGGAGAACAACGTGCATGGGTTTCATTCATGTAGCCATTTGCCATTAGCGCCCCCGGGGGCAGTACTAGTTGTACACCATGTACTTTGGCGTGGACGAGAACTTCTGGTAGCCCTTGATGACCTTGTTGACCGACTCGAGGAAGTCCTTCTCGCTCACGGACTTGCGGCGCGCGCGGATGGCGAACATGCCGGCCTCGGTGCACACGGAGCGCAGCTCGGCGCCCGTGGTGTTGGGGCACAGGCGGCTGATGAGCTCGAAGCGGATGTTGCGGTCGCAGTTCATGCTCTTGGCGTGGATCTTGAGGATCTGCGTGCGACCGTCCAGCTCCGGCAGGTTGAACTCCACCTTGCGATCCAGACGCCCGGGTCGCATGAGCGCCGGGTCCAGCGTGTCGGGTCGGTTCGTGGCCATGAGCACCTTGATGTTGCCGCGCGGGTCGAAGCCGTCCAGCTCCGTCACGATCTGCAGCATCGTGCGCTGCACTTCGTTGTCCGTGCCTCCCTCCTCCGAGCTCGAGCGCGCGCCGCCGATGGCGTCCACCTCGTCGAAGAACACGATGCAGGCCTTCTTGGAGCGCGCCATCGTGAACAGCTCGCGCACCATGCGGGCGCCCTCGCCCACGTACTTCTGCACCAGCTCGCTGCCGATGACGCGGATGAAGCACGCGTCCGTGCGGTTGGCCACAGCACGCGCTGACAGCGTCTTGCCCGTGCCGGGCGGGCCGTAGAGCAGCACGCCCTTGGGCGGGTCGATGCCGAGGCTCACGAAGCGCTCGGGATGCAGCAGCGGCAGCTCCACGACCTCGCGCAGCTTCTCCAGCGCGTCCTTGGCGCCGCCCACGTCGTCGTACGTCACGTCGGGCTTGTCCTCGACCGTCATGAGCGACACCGTGGGGTCGATCTTGGGCGGCAGCGGGATCTGGATGGCGTACTTGGTGCGGTCCACGCCCACGCGCATGCCCTCCTCAATGTCCGTGGGCGCCACCTTCTCGCCCAGTCCGACCACGAACTTGGCGATCTGCTTGACGTTGATCATGTACTTGGCGTCCTCCTCGCCGGCGTTGATGATCTTGGTGCAGCGCGCCACCTGCAGCGGCTGCTCTTCCTGCATCATCTGCTTGTCGCTCACCAGGTCCCACTGCGACGGCAGACTCAGCCCCGTGTCGCTCTCCTTGATGCCGATCAGATCGTTCACGGCCGCCTGTGCCTTCTTGATGTCGTCCTCCACGCTCTTGATCACGCGCGTGTACGGGCCCAGGCCGTAGGTCTTGAGCAGCGCGATGTCGCCCTCGTCCAGCACGGTCTGCGGCCCGGCCAGCAGGTCGTCCTCCTCCTCGTCATAGTTCTTGGTGTTGCCCGTCTGGCACTCGCCCTTGGCCGTCATCTCGTCTTCCTCAGGAGCTCTTGGGTCTGCGCTCTACCAGCTTCAGTATGGGGGGAGAAAGCAATCTTTTGCGCGAAGGGGGTACCGGTATCCAGTACCGGTTTATATATGCAACCAGCCTGTCTTTAGGGATTATCGAGATGCATAAATAGCGCAGAAGACTCAAACTTATTCTGTTATTTGCTTATTATAATCTGTGTTAGAAGCATACTTATCATATAAGAGTACAAAAGAAACTCAGTCGTGCAGGGAGGCTTTAGGATCTGCGACGTGTGAGCAGATACCAGATCAAAGATCATGGGTTGAAGCTCAATAGCGAACGTGGAGGATCTGGAAAAGCGAACGAAAATGCACGGGAGAGAGATTGAGATGGAGATCATGAGGTGGTGGTGCCATGCCACTAATAGCCTATTGGCTTTTCAAATGGCTGGGTATGGTTTTTAATGCAGAGGTCGCATTAGTCACGGGTTGAAATGCGACCAACGAGTGCGCAATCTTGAGCGTGCGCGAGAAAGAAATCAGAAAGATCATGGTCTTGGTCATAGTTTGGGCCCAAGAGGGGCTCTACATTCGCCACTGCTGGTGTAATCTCCATTCTTCTTCTCTTGTTCGGTTCTGGAACCTTCTAGATCAGGTATACACTCACTGCTACCTCCATCCAGAGTATCAGGCGCAGATCAAGAGACTCTAAGCCCAAGTGCGTTCGTTGCTCAAGGGATGAACTCAATGGGAATCGGTATCCGCCGTTGAAATATTCAGCCGAACGAGAGCGGAAGGCGCTTGCTGTCAATTCAAACGCTCGAGCCCAAGCTAGATCCGCATTCGGCTTGTCTGCCCAACGGCCTCCGCCCATTACGCACCAGTGCTGAGCCCAGAAACGCCCTCGCCTCCTCAGAGCGGCGCTTTCCTCCGTTTTTCTTCCACGGTTCCGCCCTCCACTCTCCAATGACCAGCTCCCGGCAGAATAAGTTTGGTCGGATCCGCCGCAACGCAGTCTCATGGTGCTCCGCCGCACGCCGTCGCCGACGCTGTCGTTGCTCTCGGGCAAGCCCAACGCTTTAGATGTGGACATGACGCCCATCCTGCCGCTGCCGTCGCCGCTGAGCGAGCCGCCTAGACTGCGCGGCTGGATGTGGCGACGAGAGGGCATCTTCCGAAGGTTCAAGCGCCGCTTCTGCGTCTTCCACTCCACCACACTCTTCATCTATGCCGACGCCGACACAGTCAACGGCCGCCTGCTGCGGCGCCTCGTGGCAACGCAGATCGTGCTCACAAGGGCCAGCGAGTTCCGCGTGGTCGGGTATCTGCCCCAGAACGAGCTGCACAAGCGCGAGTCGGACGTGATGGCTAGCCAAAGCGCCTCGCGATGGCTGCCGGGCTCCTGCCAGCGGTTCTACGCCATGCACAAGGAGGTGCTGAGAGCTGAATGCAACGACGACATGTGGAGCTGGGCCAATGGCCTGCAGCAGCACATGCAGTACGGCTTGCGGGACTCCTGGGGCTCCACGGACGACGATCTGGAGGACGATCTGGATCTGCTGGGTCACGAGAACGAGGGCCACGACCACGAGCTGGAAGCTGCCCCCTTCGTCTTCCAAATCGAGCGCGACGCAGGGAGAACGCCCCGCAAGCCGCGGCGAAAGACCAAGAGCTCCATGTCTCCGTCTTCCACGCGCACGTCAGGTAATACAAGCTTTGGGTCGCTCCAGTTGCTCCAGCAGCGGCCTACGATCCACTGAGACCGAGGCGACTCGGCTCGACCGATACACTGAGCAGACGCCACACCGACCCAGACGCTCGGCCCCTCCGCTTGCTGCTGACGCCCACCAGATCACATTAACTATGTGGCCTCCGCTTTCAGAGGGCAGTGAGCAAATCTGGCCCATAGAACCCAGTGCCGCCCCGTCAGGTCGCCTTGTCGATTCCAAAGCACTAGCGAACGTAATATTGGTACTGAAGTACTCGGTAGCACATCACAGCTAACTCCAAGTTGTCTGCCTCATTGAGAGTCGCATTTAGCACTGAAGTTGCAATACAGTTTTCCCTCATGCGAGTGGTTTTAATAAAAACGAACCGTCAACCGTCATCAACTCAAGCAGTTCAACAAGCATGAAGAGGCCTGTGCTCGTGCTCTGTATCTGGCTGGATGCCGCCAACGCTATGTCAACGTGGACGCCGCTGCCGATGTTTGGCGGCATCGATATCTGCTTCGACACCAGCAGCTGTCCCAGTAACAGGGTGCAGCTCTATTTCGTCGGCCTGGAGGAGATCGACGCCACTAACAACAGCACTGGCACCGGTGCGGTGGACTTTAGCAACTCGAGAGAGTACGGCTTCAGCGATCCCGTTTACGCAACGGAAGACATCATGTCGTACAACTCGGCCAGCTTCAGCGCCGCCTTCTCCACGGACTTGTCCTCAGCCCCTCATGCTCTGCCGGCGCATGGTAATGAGTCGACTGTCAGCTGCTCTGTCACCCACTTCACGAGCGGATACGGCCAGTACCACGTGCCCGTTCTAAACACCATGCTTGCTACTGCCGGAGCCTCGCAGGTGACGTACTCGATCGCCGACTGGAGCTTCGCGGCCCCAAACAACTCGCTGCGGCTCTCGTTTGACATCTACACTCAGTTCGACCACTCGTTCCCGTGGGATTTGCCGGACGGCGACGTCTTCCTGGTCACCTACAACCTCGCCCGCGTGTTCCTGGGCGGCGGCATCTATTTCGACTTGCCGGACTTGGTCTGGGGCGCTTCGAACTCGGGCCTTCCTGTAACCATCCGCTGCAGAACGACGAAAGGAGTGCAGAGCAACTACTTCCGCCTGGAGCTCACCTTCCCAGCCTCCAGTTGGCTGCAGTACTCGTTCATCATCTCCAACGACGAGAGCAATGCGAACGCCTTCGTCACACCGTCGCCCACCACAAACACGACCTGGACTCCCACATCCACACCAGTTCTGACATCAGTGCAGACGCCCGTGCCCACGCCGTACGAGAATCCGATCACGAAGATCAACTTTCTTGAGGGCGGCTTCGAGTTCTGCTACTCAAGCGACTGCAATATAGATGACGGCGTCGTCTCAGTCTCTCTCGACCGGCTCCTCACGGCCCCTTACATCGATGAGAACGGAGACGTCGATGGTGAGCTGCTCTCGGACTTCGATGAACCTGCTGACCGGCTGACGTTCACGACCTATGAGGGAAAGCAAAGGGAAGACTCTGGCCTGCTGCTGATGGGCGTACCTTACGAGAGCGGCGGCGCCAGTGTGCTGACAG
This sequence comes from Elongisporangium anandrum, assembly GCA_023337935.1. Lineage (NCBI taxonomy): Eukaryota > Oomycota > Peronosporomycetes > Pythiales > Pythiaceae > Elongisporangium > Elongisporangium anandrum. The sequence continues at coordinate 24,468 of JAADXR010000443.1, forward strand.
TGGACGAGTTCACAGCGAATTCGACCGACTTGATCCGCATCGGCCTGGAAGTGGAGCACTTACTGGCCAGCAGCACAGTTGACTTTCCGCACTTTTCTCTATACGCACCCAAAGGCGCCTGCAGACTCACGCTCGGCTTCTTCGACGTGCTCAAATCCAGTCAACTGGCTTACGAAGGAGCTGCACTCACCTTCACGCTCTCGGCATTCTACAACGGCCAGCTCATCACGGACGTGACGATGCGACGGCAAGAGCTCATAACGTGGGTGAGGCTTGGCGATAGCGAGATGTTCGTGGCTCTTCCATCGAAAGCCATTCTGAACGCCAATGAAGAAGCGAACATCACGATCAGTGCCAAGGGCTACACCACAGGCGACTACGCCGGACTCATCGTGCTCACGATGCTTTTCGAGCAACTCAATGGCACAGTCGGCACCGAATCGCTGCTTTCGTCTGATAACATGGACGATCTGACAAGCGCAGTCACGAACACAGGATGGACGCCTCCCACGACGTCGTCCGACGGCCGAGCGCTGCCGACTAAGATGCTGGTGCTGCCTAACGGCCAGTTCGGCCTGTGCTTCGATCCGACGTGCAACACGTCCAAGGCTGTCAAAATGGGCTTCACAGGACTTGGGTCTCCTCAAGACACGACGACTGTACTGTCTCGATTCGCTCGCGCCCCAGGCTTCCAATTCGGAGAACCACAGCGAGTTGTGAACGGCAGCACCGAGATCTGGCAGACGTCATTCTATGCGCTCGTGCCGCACAGTCGAACGAGACCGCCCATGCCTTATACGGCGGCCATGGCGGCCATGGATACCAGCATGTCGGCATTTGGCGTGTCTGTTGGCCAGTATCTCACACATGGTGACACGCAGAACGGCAATCAGGCCATTTCGATTCCTCGCGGCGGTCTCAAATTCAGTCTCAACATCACGCGCTGGCCGTTCGCGTCGCCTTCGCATACGCTGGTGCTCAATGTGACGTTGAGCAACGTCACAGATGGAGCGGCGTTCACTGGGGCCGAATCGTTCTCGCAAGCTCCAGAATCAGGCAATATGTCCAAGGTCGGATTCTCTGGAGGTCAATTTCTGCACATGCCGTTGTTGGCTGAGGTGGATGGGGCCATGCAGGCTATCCGAATTGGCGTCAGTGTCAATCGGAGTGTCGGAATCACATTTTCACTCACGTTCCCGGCGTTCTCGAGCTCTCTGGTGTACGATCCGGTGCTGGCGTCTCAGACGCTGGTGGATATAGACGACAACGTCACCAACGGCACCGGGAGCTCTCGCATCCGCCTGCGTGGCAATGGCGACTCGTCCATGGTCATCTCCACTGCGGCAGCC
>JAADXR010000444.1:0-25809 GCA_023337935.1 Elongisporangium anandrum
CAGCAGGGCCACGGTCCCCACAAGCAGCACCATGACAACAACAACCAGGGCCAGGGACAGCAGGGCCAGGGCCACCATGGTCCGCACAAGCAGCACCATGGCAACAACCAGCCTCAGGGCCAGGGCCAGCAGGGCCACGGTCCCCACAAGCAGCACCACGGTAACAACCAGCAGCAGCCTCAGGGCCAGCAAGGCCACGGACCTCACAAGCAGCACCACGGTGGCAACCAGCCTCAGGGCCAGGGCCAGCCTCAGGGACAGGGCCAGCAGGGCCACGGTCCTCACCAGAAGTACGCTCTGTACGCTGAAGACAGTGTCGACAGCGAGGACAGCGTGGACAGCACCGACAGCACTGACCTCGTCGACAGCGAGGAGTCGTACGAGAGCCAGGATTCGGTCGAGAGCATTGAGGAGAGCGAGGACAGCTACGAGAGCTACGAATCTGAGGACGCCTACGTGAAGGGTGCCCCGGCCCCGCAGCACGGTGGCCAGCAGAACCCCCAGCAGCCGCACAACCCCCACAACATGCGTCGCCACTAAGTTGACTCTGCGTACTGTCCGGTTTGCAGTGCAGAGCCACACTCTTAAAATGTTCACACTGTTTTGATTTGCAATTGTATCGTTGTGTTTACGTTTATCTATCGTGCGGTATCTCCGTGAAAATGCCTGCAAAAATCTTTATAAGTGCAGTATACAGTACGCCCGCGCAAACTCAGACCTTTGGCCATAAGGAGTGCTAAATACATCAATTAAGATCCCTGTCTAGTAATTAATTCACTCATCATCTTCATCATCATCATCGTCATCAACGTCGCTGCCGTCCAAATCGTCCTGCAAGACGCTCTTCCGCGGTGGCAGCGTTCCGTTCTTTTCGAAGTACTCGCGGTCCACGAGTCGGGGGAGCGACAGATCGACATAGTACTCCTCATGCAACAGAGCATCAACGATCTCGTCCACGTGGGTGATTTCCCAGCCTATGATTCGCACCCTTCAGTTGGCATGCGTTCGATCCAGGGGTCACAGCTAAACCACGTACCGATGACGTTGCGCTTGCGGATCTTGCGGTAGTCGCTATAGAGAGGCTCCAATAGCGTGTAAATCTCGAGTGGCTTGCCCACGAGTCGTAGATACACAGCGCCCAGCACTGTCACATATCTGCCAACCATTCGCAACACGAAGCAGGTCAGTCAGATAACCGTATACTCATCCACGGCCAGCCACATATGCACTTACTTATACTCGTCGTTCTCGATGAAGGCCTTGATGACTTCCATTTCGGGCTGCAGCTGCAGCAGCTTGAGCAGTAGACACAGGAACGACGTGGGCTGTTGGTTGCCGCCAAAGGTCCCACCGAAGGTGTTGAGCTCAATCGCCTTATCCACAAGCGTCTCGCTGGTGAGGCCGAAGCACTGCTCCTTCCAGTAGATGCTGGCGTAGATTCGGTTGCGCATGATCTTCTCGATGAGGTTCTGCGGGTTCACGCCATGCACGCTCTGGGCGAACGGGTCCGTCGCATTCGCCATGCTATGCCTGCGTCCTGGTTCCTTTGCTCGGTGTGGCACTAAGTACGTCTACTTAAGTTCAGTTAAGTTCGATAACTACTGTAAGTACGGGAAGCATTTTTTACGGTTGATAATTGTTAAGTGCGATGTCGTATGTGAATACTAATGTGGACCACTTTATTTGGTCCACGTCCTCGTTTGCTCGGTGTGCTCCCCGTGCATCTCTCTGTCGAAAAAGGGGGACTCAAAGCCACATCGAGCCCCCGCCCAGTGCGGCCCGAGACGCACTTTGACACACAACCCAACATCTCAGCATGTTTAATCGGTTCTTCAAGAACAAGGACGACCACAAGGGTGGGCCGCCGGGCCACCGGCAGAACAACACGGGCGGTGCTGCTGCCGGTGGTCCCGCGCAGCCACCTGCGGAGCCCATCGGCGGTGGCTTCTTCAATCTTCCACCGCCTGTGGCTAAGCCGTACGCAGGGGCGGCCGCGTCCAGCTACAACCCAACGACCACTGGTATGGGGGCCGCACCCGCGCCGCAGGCTTCCAATTATTCGCATCAGCCTCCTTCGTATGCGCCGTCGTACGGTCACGAGGCCCCTGTCGCTGCGACTCACGCGCCCTCATTAGGCGGTGGTGGTGGTGGCGCATCGCTCGATATGTTTGGCGGCATGGCAATCAAGCAGCCAGCGGCTGCGGCCCCTGCACCGCACCACAGCTACTCGACTCCGCCTCCCGCCACGGTGCACTCGGCAAGCTACAGCGCACCCCCTGCGGCCGCCCCCGCCAGTCTGTTCAGCGGATTGGACTTAGCCCCAAGCGTTCCGTCGTATGAAGACCCCAGCCACATCCAGGCGCCGCAGCAGATCACGCGCAAGACCTCGGACCGCAGAGCGGCCCCCAGCGGGTCGTACAACTATCTGGACGTGGCCGGTGCGGCGGACCCCGCGGACGGGACCCCCAAGACGCGCACGGCGTCCTCAACGTCCAGTCACGGCAGCTCTCGCCAGGGCTCGAAGATCGTGAAGAAGAAGAAGAAGACCTTCCGCCCGGGCTTCGGCCGCCAGCTCTCGGACGACTCGGTGGCGGCGCTGCAGCGTGGCGACCTGAAGGAGGACGAGGTGATCCAGATGGCCGAAGGAGGCCAGGAGACGGACCACAGCCGCTCCAACTCGGCCTCGCGCATCCCCACAGCCCCGACCGATCTGGCACACTTGCTGCCGCCGGTGGTCTCCGGCTCGGTGCTGGCGGGGCTCACGGTGCACCGCAGTGGCTCCGGCTCGGGCAGCACTCTGGCCGGCCTCACGGTGCACCACGGAAAGCCGTCGTCCTCGTCTTCGTCATCGCCCCGTGCCATGACGCCGAGCAAGGTCAAGAAGACCAAGAGCCAGGCCAGCAGCAACGGCAGCGTGCTGGCGGGCCTCACGGTGCACACCAAGACCTCGAAGGAGTCGCCGGCACCGGAACCGCAGGCACCGGAGCCCGTGGTCGAGTCGACACAGGTGCAGCCACCGGCACCGCCAGCTCCGGTCCTGCCTCCGACGCCGGAGGAGAGGTTGCTGAACACGCTACGCGACTTCCACGCCAGCGCCGTGAGCTTCCGCGAGAACATGATCAAGCAGAACGAGGACGAGAACCAGTTGCTAGAGCGCAAGAGCCAACTGAATATGCAGCTGACGCAGTACGAGCTGGATCTGCGCACTGTGGAGGCCCAGCAGCACCACGCCTGCGAGGTTGAGGACTTCGAGAAGGCCGACGCGCTCAACGGCACCATCAACAGCATCCGCCACTGCATCACGCTGACCGAGAGCGACGTGCGCAAGATCGACAGCGAGCTCGTGGCGTTCGTCAAGGCCAAGGAAAAGGCCTTCGCCAACCAGCTTCGTAGTACACGCGGCACGCTGCGCGAGCTGGAGAAGTTCCGCGACGACCAGAAGGCCGAGCGCACGTCCGTCCGCAGCGAGTGGAAGCAGTACGAGAGCGAGGAGACGGAGCAGCTGCAGCTCGAAGCCGAGCGCATCGACTCGGAGATGCACCACGTGTCGGTGAATCTGGATCACCTCGTGGCCGAGAAAACCGAGATCGAGAACACCGTTGAGGATCAGTGCCGCCCGGAGTTCGTGACGCAGGCGCAACTGCGGGAAGAGCGCGCGGTGGTGCAGCAAGAGGTCGAGGAGCTGGAGCGGCTGCTCAAGGCCAAGATGGATCGCGTGCGTGAGATCGACGCCTCGATAGACAAGGCCGAGAAGGACATTGATGTGGTGCGCAGTCGCTACTCGCGTCAGCTAAAGCGCATTGCCGACCGCGAAGCCGGCATCCTCAAGACCAAAACAGAGGTCGAGTCAGATGTGGAGCAGCTGAAGAACCAGCGCGGCCAGTTCAAGACCAAGCTGCAGGACTACGAGTCCACGTACGTGACCATCGGAGACCGCATCAGCGTCGTGCGCAAGGAAATGCGAGCAGCAGTGCTGCTGGCCGGTGTGCTCGAGGTGCAGGAAACGCGTCGTGAGCAGTCGATCATCCGCAAGAAGCTACAGACGGCGGAGCTGAGTTCGCTCTGCGACGCGGCGGCCATCGCTGAACAGAGCTTCACGATGCTGCGCAAGCAGCACGAAGAGCTGGAGAAGTCGCTGGCGATCCACCAGAACGCGATCGCGTCGGCTGAGTCCATGATCCCGGCGCTGGAGCAGGAGAAGAAGCTGGCGGCCACGCAGCGTAACTTCAAGGACGCGGCTCGCATCTCGAAGGACATCAAGGCGCTTGAGAAGGACCGCGCGACCGCTGAAGAGATGGTCGAGGTCGTGGACATGGAGCTGCAGGACCTGAAGGAGCGCATTGAGAAGCGCGAGATCGAGTTCAATGAGAAGAAGGAGGAGCAGAAGAAGATGGAGAAGCAGTTGGAGCTCGTCACGCTGCAGGAGCTGTGGAAGGAAGCCAAGCACCTGCGGAAATCGATCCGCAAGATCGAAAAGTACAAGAGCGACGGCATTGCAGCTGACGATGGCATTGACTTCCGGTCATCAGCCATGCTGCTGGTGCAGGCCGAGTATGACGCCTGTATGGTGCAGGTGGAGGCGCTGGAGAAGAAGTACGACGTGAGCGATCCGGCCAAGGACGAGCCTGAGAGCGATGACGATGACGACGAAGCGGAAGACTTCATCATGGACGACGACGACGATGACATGAGCGAGAACGGCACCCTGCGCTCCAGTGGCGTCGGCGGCAGCAATGCTACGCCTCGCGGAGGTGATGCTGATGGCAACGATCGTGGCGAAGGCGAGGACGGCGAAGTCGACGGTGCCATGGCGCTGGAAGACATCGCGTCGAAACTGTCGGAGCTTGAATCCAAGATCGATCAAGCCACCGAGAACGAGGAGTACGAATTGGCTGCGCGTCTGGACGACAAGATCGAGACTCTGAAGCGCCGTCAGCAGTCGATCCTGCAGCAGACCTCGAAGGACAACACCGAAGAGGAACAGCAGGAGGAAGAGGAGGAGCAGGAACAAGTCAGCAGTGCACCGGAGCAAACGCCTGCGACAGAAAACAACTACCAGGTTGCTGCCGAAGCACCAGTCCCAGTTGCTCCGGTGCATTCTGGTGAAAGCCAGGAGCAACTGGCTAGCGAATGGCATGCGCTGCAGACGCGCATCGAGAAGCTTGAAGGCGCCATCGCTGAAGCCACTGAAGATGAAGAGTACGATCGCGCTGCTGCTTTTGATGATCAATTGCAGGAGCTGCTGGAAGAACAAGAAGAGATCACGCAGCTGCTGGGCGGTGCTCCTCCAGCTGAGGACCACAGCAGCAGCAGCCACACGGTGTCCTCGTCTGGGCTGTTCAGTGGCCTGGGTATCCAGCAGCCGCTTCCACAGGAGTCGGCGCCCAGCATGTTTGGCAATCTGACCATGAACTCTGCGGCACCGACTGCAGCGTCATCCTACGCCTCTATCTCGGAACCGGACGCCGACTCCTCGTTCTTCGGCGGTCTGCAGCTGAACACCTCGGCCGTCCCGACCGAAGCCGTAGCGACGACGACCTCCGCTTTGGAACAGGACACCGGGTCCTCGTTCTTCGGTGGTCTGCAGCTGAGTGCATCAGCTGTCCCAACCGAGGAGGTTGTTGAGACGACGACCTCCGTTGTAGAGCAGGAGACCGTGGAGTCGACTGAGACGGTGGTCGACAACACCGATGCATCCTTCTTCGGTGGTCTGCAGCTCAACACATCGGCCTCCGAAGCAGTGGAAGTCGAATCCACAGAGCAGCAGGAGACGACGACGGTCGAAGACACCGGCGCGTCGTTCTTCGGCGGCTTGCAGGTGAATACGACGACAACCACGGAGACCGTCGAGACCTTCCAGACACAGCAGACGACGTCGCTGTTCAACGGACTGCTTGCGGGCGCGTCGGACTCGGTGGCGTCCCACGACGCAGCGCCTCATGAGGACGAGCACGAAGAAGACGAGGAGGTGGACATTGACGCAACACGTGAGCAGGTCGAGGAGCACCAGGAAGAGCCGACTGTCACTGTGGTCGCCCCAGTGGAAGCAGCATCAGCGGCCTCGAGCGACAGCATCTTCGGCGGCCTGTCGTTCGCCACTTCGTCGCTGGCAGACTCGACGGAGCACGCGGAGGAGCTGACAGACAAGCCCATGCACATCGTGGAGCTGGCGACAGAGGAGGAGGCCGCTCTGGCGTCGCAGCCTCCGACCACGGACCTCTTTGGCGGCCTGTCCCTCTCGACTGAGGCGGAATCTTAGAGCAATACGAAGGAAGAGCGTGTATATTGTGTGAACGAGAGAGAACGTCGTGAGCTTTGAACGTGGTTGTTGTCTGTGTCTTCTCTTCAAAAATGAAATCCTGGCTAGTGAGGCCGCACTCACGTGTAGGCCATGCGCGGCGTGTGGTCGTGACGCAGCAGCGCCTTGCGAGGCGTGTCGCCAAAGGCGTTGGGCGTGAGCGCGCCCCAGGCCTGCTCCAGCCTTCCGGCCGTGGGCGTGAACACGTAGGACGGCGACGTGCGCAGCATGCGGTGGTACAGCAGCCCGCAGACCAGCGCGAAGGTGTTGAGCGCCATGCTCAGTCGGGACTTGGTGAACTCGTTCGTGAGCACGAAGGTGCCGATGCTGAACGGGATCAGCAGCATGGCCACGAGCGCGCGGTCCGGCACGTTGAGCTTGTACGGCCGCTCCAGGTCGGGCATGGTGAAGCGCAGACGCATGACGGCGGCCAGCTCCGTGACACACGCGAGCGCCGAGAGGAAGTTGTCCACGCTCAGGATCACGTTGAAGTCGAACATGGCCATGAACACGATGATGAAGTACGACAGCAGGATGGCGCGGCGCGGGACGCCGTTGGAGGCAGTGCGACTGCAGAGAGAGAGAGAGAGAGCGTCAGACCTTTGTGCATGAACAGGACCATGAGGAGAGCTACATGTAGCTGCTTACCCGATGAAATAGGACGGCGCGAGGCCGAGATCCGCCATGCCGGCCAGCTGGAAGCCGTTCTTGGTCATCTTGGCCATATATACGCCCATGTTGCCCAGCACGGTGCACACGAGGAACCACGTGCGCAAGTTGGGGCCGGCGATCATGCCGGCGATCGTCGGGTATTCGCCGTCGACCCAGGTCTCGTACGGAGGCTTGTTGACGCCCGAGGCCGCCACGAACGGCACCGAGTACGTCAGCGCCACGAGCGCCGTGGTGAGCATCATGGCGCGCGGGTACGTCTCGCGGGGCGAATCGATCTCGCTGGCGTAGGCGCCGGCGGCGTCGAAGCCGCTGTAGCTCCAGTAGAGCACGCTGATGAGCTGGCTCCACTGCGGGTTCTCGCGCACGACGAACCAGTTGTCCGTGTCGATCTGCGGAATGCTCACGTACACGAGTACGACGAAGGGGCAAATCATGGCCAGGCCCAGCACCAGCAGGAAGCGCCCCACGGCGTCGATGCTCACGATGGTCGGCAGCATGAAGACCGAGGCCACGGTCACGCGCACCAGGTACATCCAGTGAGGCACCATGACGGATCCAGCCGCGCGCGCCGCGTCCGCGGGTCCCACGAGCGCGGCGTAGATCGAGTCGACCATGAGGCACGGGTAGATGGCGTTGTCGATGACGCCGGCGACCCAGGACCAGTAGCCGACGTAGAAGCCCATGGGGCGGCCGAAGGCCTTGCCCACCCACGTGCAGAAGCTCGAGTCCGTGGGGAAGGCCGAGAAGAGTTCCGCGAAGGACAGCGCCAGCGGCAGACACCAGAGGAACGGGAACGTGAGGGTGGCCAGGATGCCGATGAACGGGCCGCACGCCGCCACGATGGGCTCCGAGCCCCACGGCCCGCCGCTCACGTTGAAGTACGTGATGAGCGCGAGGCCCACGACGCCCATTTTCTTGCGGCCCATGGCGCAGCGATCGCACAGACGCTGCACGAACTCTGCGGCTCCGGCTTCGACTGCTGCGAGGCTGCCGGCAGACGCGGGGACTTGCACACGAGCCGTTCGGGATCGAGCGGCCGTTGGCGGTAACGGCGAAACGCATCGGTCGCAGAGAGAACCGGAGGAGCGCGAACGGTCGGGCGCTCGCACGGCCGGAGGGCACGCTCCGCTGCCGCCGCCGATTTCCGCATTCGCCAGCCGTGCCATCCGAGAGAATGAGGAGATGGACGATGGGGGATTGTTCTCCAGGACTGAGGAATCAGATCATCGAAGAGCTGTTCGATGACACGCATGCAATCATGCCATCTGCGACTTGTGAGAAACAGGGTACACTGTACCGCCGGTAAAACAGAAGGGGGATGGGCATGATACACGATAATTGCCACACCGGTACAGTGTACCTCTATCGGTTAAGTTGGAGTTAGTCAGATCCTTAACTGCGACACAAAAACTGGACTGGGTAGGGTAAATACACTCCCTCGGTCTAATGACCTATTACGTATGCTGAGCGATAAATGAAGACTACCAAAAAGGTTTACGCAATCGTTCGTATACCTGGTCCTTGTAAAGAGGGGTTATCGAACTTAACGCAATCACTGCGATTGCATCACCTTCTAGAACGATCTTTTTTTATTTTTCGAAAACTCGCAAACGAGTGGCCAAGCACAGGGTCCCGTTTACTTGCACTTTGTATGCGACGCCGAATCTAACCGTCATTTTCACGTAATAAATTCACCTTCCCATACAAAACGCGTCCAAACAGCCGAACTTTACGGATCCGACCTCCGTCTAAGACACACCCGGCGCCTTGCCGTTGCGGTTGCATTTGCGAATCTGCGGCGCCACACACTCGGGGCGCATTTCCAACTCCAGAAGACCATCAGAATGAACCCTTCGCTTGCGGTGTCCGTGAAGAAGGCGGCGCGCGTCGTCGGCCGTCGTGGCTTTGCCTCGGGCAAGGAGATCCGCTTCGGCGTAGAGGTGCGTTGTCTGTGTTCTGGTGCTGTGGCTAGTGGCTGTGTCACATGAGACTGACTTCCACCTCTTAATGGTGTCTGCTTGCTGCTACAGGGCCGCGCTGCCATGCTCAAGGGCGCGGACCAGCTGGCCAACGCCGTGCAGGTGACCATGGGCCCCAAGGGCCGCAACGTGGTCATTGACCAGTCGTACGGCGCCCCCAAGATCACCAAGGACGGTGTGACCGTGGCCAAGAACATCGACTTCAAGGACAAGTTCGAGAACATGGGCGCGCAGCTGCTGCGCCAGGTGGCCAACAACACCAACGACGTGGCCGGTGACGGCACCACGTCGGCCACCGTGCTCACGCGCGCCATCTTCAGCGAGGGCTGCAAGAGCGTGGCCGCCGGCATGAACCCCACGGACCTGCGCCGCGGCATCCAGATGGCCGTGGACCACGTCGTGGACGAGCTGGCCAAGCTGTCGCAGGACATCGACGACAAGCAGAAGGTGGCGCAGGTGGCCACCATCTCGGCCAACTCGGAGACCGAGATCGGCGACCTCATCAGCGACGCCATGGAGCGCGTGGGCAAGGAGGGCGTGATCACGGTGCAGGACGGCAAGACGCTGTTCAACGAGCTCGAGGTGGTCGAGGGCATGAAGTTCGACCGCGGCTACATCTCGCCCTACTTCGTCACGGACAACAAGACCCAGGCCTGCGAGATGGAGAACCCGTACATCCTGCTGGTGGAGAAGAAGGTCTCGTCGCTGCAGTCGATCATCCCGGTGCTCGAGACTGTCGTGAAGACCCAGCGCCCGCTGCTCATCATCGCCGAGGACGTCGAGAGCGAGGCTCTAGCCGCTCTCGTGATCAACAAGATCCGCGGTGGCGTCAAGGTGTGCGCCGTCAAGGCCCCGGGCTTCGGCGACAACCGCAAGGCCTCGCTCCAGGACATGGCGGTGCTCACGGGCGCCACGGTCGTGTCGGAGGACCTGGGCCACCGCCTCGAGACCACGACGCCCGAGATGCTCGGTAGCGCCAAGAAGGTCACGGTGACCAAGGATGACACCCTGCTGCTGGACGGCGCAGGCTCGGCCGACGCCGTGGAGGAGCGCGGCAACTTGCTGCGTGCCTCGATCGAGGGCACGACCTCGGAGTACGAGAAGGAGAAGCTCCAGGAGCGTCTAGCCAAGCTCAGCGGCGGTGTCGCTGTGATCAAGGTCGGCGGCGCCAGCGAAGTCGAGGTGAACGAGAAGAAGGACCGCGTCGTCGATGCGCTCAACGCCACGCGTGCCGCTGTGGCCGAAGGCATCGTGCCCGGTGGCGGTTCGGCTCTGCTCTGGTGCTCGCGCACGCTGCCCGGTCTGTACGACCAGTGCGTGAACCTGGACCAGAAGGTCGGCGTGCAGATCATCGAGCGCGCCTGCCGCGCCACCGTGACCCAGATCGCCAAGAACGCCGGCGAGGAGGGCGCCGTCGTGGTCGGCAAGCTGCTCGAGAGCGAGTCGCCGTACTTCGGCTTCAACGCGCAGACGGCCCAGTACGTGGACATGGTGCAGGAGGGCATCATCGACCCCACCAAGGTCGTGCGCACCGGCCTGGTCGACGCCTCGAGCGTGGCCTCGCTCATGATGACGGCTGAGGCGCTCATCGCGGATCTGCCGGAGGAAGCTGGTGCCGCTGCCGGCCCCATGGGCGGCATGGGTGGCATGGGCGGTATGGGCGGCATGGGCGGCATGATGTAAGTGTCGTCCCAGCCCCACCGATCTAGTGTTGAGACTGCTGTCAGTTCTCCACCGCTCGGCTTGCAGTCCAAGGCTGCATGACGAGTGCGTTTTTGTTGATGGCAGCAATAGAAAATGATTATTAGGATTCAAGAAACACGCCAGCCATGGCGCTTTCATCTCTTCGGTTTCGTGTTGCGTTCTGTATCATCTCGTGCAGCAGGGGGAGTAAGCAGCGCTCTGCAGAGTCATCCGCATGGGCTCCTGATTATGCCACGTCCAAATCTGTGGCTGCGGTTGACGGGAGAGACATGTCTGCCCAATGGCTTCTGATTTATGGAAGAAGTTGGCCAAACTACCCATACTCTCTATACTCAAGCCCTTCTTCATGGGTATTTTGTCAAATTCAACGTTTTTCCTCTCGTCGTTCATGTCAGTCGCTTGGGTTCACTTGGTCTTTTGGCTCGCAGAGCTCAAGCGACGAGAGGAGAATGACGACCGGAGTGCGTCAGCGCAAGGCCAAGCAGCCGCAGAGCGAGCCGCCCTCGGCCTCGTCCCCCAGCGCCAAGCCCTCGCTCGCGCGCCAGGCCAGCTGGCACGAGGCCGCGACGGAGCACGTGATGTCGCGCCGCCGCTACGCGCTGCTCTTCGGCGTGCTCATCGGCATCGCCAGCGTGGCCGCCGTGCAGTTCGTGTACCTGGAGAAGCCGCTTCCCGACATGATCTCGCTCCCGAAGGAACAGGTACACGGAGCTCTTCTTCACTGTGTTGCGAGAGAATCGACTAACGAATCTGTGACATGTGCAGATGCAGGCGCTGCATGAGAAGCTCACGAACTTCGAGTGGTCCAAGCGCGTCAAGGACGAGATCCTGGCGTCCATCGACTACCACCCGTCCAACGGCTCGGCCGACCGCCCCGGTCTGGAGATGCAGCTGGAGAACGTCACGGGCGTGTCGCCCGTAGTGCTCATCCCGGGCTTCACGTCCACGGGCCTGGAGATCTGGGCCGGTCCCGACTGCAGCCGCTCGTACTTCCGCCAGCGCATGTGGGGCACGGCGCGCATGGTGCAGCAGTTCATGATGAACCAGAAGTGCTGGCTCGAGTCCATGATGCTCAACCGATCCACGGGACTCGACCCCGAGGGCACCAAGCTGCGTCCGGCCAGCGGCCTCGAGGCGGCCGACTACATCATCGGCGGCTTCTGGGTCTGGGGCAAGGTCATCGAGAACCTGGCGGACATCGGCTACGACAGCAACAACATGTACATGGCGGCCTACGACTGGCGTCTGGCGCCCGAGCTGCTCGAGACGCGCGACAAGTACTTCACCAAGCTCAAGTACACGATCGAGATGGCCAAGGCCTCGAACGATGGCCACAAGGTCATGCTCGTCACGCACTCGTACGCCACGCAGGTGATCTACTACTTCATGCAGTGGGTCGAGAGCGAACAGGGCGGCAAGGGCGGTCCGTCCTGGGTGGACGACAACATCGAGGCCTTCGCCAACATCGCTGGCCCGACGCTCGGCACGATCAAGTCCATCAGCGCGCTGCTCTCGGGCGAGATGAAGGACACGGCAGAGCTGGGCGGGTTGTCCAAGGTGCTCGGCTTCTTCTTCAGCCCGGCGTCGCGCGCTTTGCTGGCGCGGTCCTGGCCCAGCGTCTTCACGATGCTGCCCTTTGGCGGCGACGCGATTTGGGGCAACGCCACGTTTGCGCCCGACGACATCGCGTCGCGCTTCCCGACGCGGGACGAGGAGACCGGACTGACGTACAACGCGTCACAGATCCCACAGCACGTGGCCGAGCACGGCAGCAACGGCGCGCTGCTGCAGTTCGTCAACGACAGCCACGCCAACCTCACGGCGGGCGAGCTGCTGGACTTCCTGGACTCGTTGGATCCCAATCTGGACCACTTTGACGGAATGATGAGCCGATTGCCATCGACTGGCGACCTCTCGAGTGCTGAGTACGACGCGCCTAAGTACTGGACCAACCCACTCACGTCCACGCTGCCGCGCGCGCCCAACATGAAGCTCTTCTGCCTCTACGGCGTGGGCAAGCCCGTTGAACGTGGCTACACGTACCACACCAACGCACTGGAGAACGACGAGGTCGTGGACGGCCACCGCGTCGTGCCCTTCATGCTGGACATGGACTTTGATGCGGCGCCGTTCATTAGCAACGGCGTGCGGTACTCGGACGGCGACGGCACGGTGCCCCTCATCTCGCTCGGCTACATGTGCGCGCACGGCTGGCGCGGCCGCACCAAGTACAACCCTGGCGGCGTGCAGGTGCGCGTGCGCGAGTTCAAGCACAACCCCGTGTCGATCCTGTACGACCCGCGCGGCGGCCCCGCGACCTCGGACCACGTGGACATCATGGGCAACCACGATCTCATCCGCGACCTGCTGCGCATCGCTGCGCGCCAGTACGAGCACGTGCACGAGAACATCACGTCCGACATCCTCGAGATCGCCTCTCGAGTGGAGCTGGACGTCGCGATCTGATAACTATGCGTGTCAACGAGAGCGCTCTATAAAAATGAATACAGAAATACAGTCCTGGTTACGTTTTTGAATTAATAATGTGGTGCACACTATTGAGAGAGTAACCCTGCCTCCTCCCCATTCAGTCACCATGCGATGGCAGCGGACGCTGGCGAGACCGATCCGGTTCTCGGGCCTCGGGCTCCACTCCGGAGCGCGTGTGGACGTGCAGGTGTCGCCCGCCAGAGAGAACTCGGGTGTGGTTCTGCGGCTGGTGGACCAGCTGTGCTCTGACGGAGCCTCTGCAGGTGTCAGGGCGTCTATGAGAGCGCACATCCGCAATGTGGACGCCGCCGCCAGCCAGCTCTGCACGCAACTGTGCGCGTCAGACTCGCAGCATCGCGCGTCCACAGTGGAGCACCTGATGGCTGCGCTCACGGCATCTGGCGTCTCCAACGCCTGCGTGGACGTCGCAGGCGAGAGCGACTCAGTGGAGCTGCCGATCCTGGATGGCAGCAGTCTGCAGTTCATGGACGAGCTGCTGGCGGCTGGACTGAGTGAGCAGAAGAGCGCGCCGCTGAGGTTCCTGCGCGTGGCCAAGCCTGTGCAGGTGCTGCTGGAAGACAAGGCAGCGTGGCTGCTGCCCATGCCGCAGAACACACAGACCGCTGGAGACGCCGCCCCCACGCTGCGCTTGTCGGTACAGGTGAACTTCCACCACAAGCAGCTGGGCTCTCGCGAGTGCCGCTACGTTCTAGGCCCAGATCTAGCGCACACTACCGCCTTCCACTCGCAGATCGCGCCTGCGCGGACCTTCACGTTCGAGGAGGAGATCGAGTGGATGCACCAGCACGGACTGGCGCGCGGCGGGTCGCTGGAGAACGCCGTCGTGTTCTCGCGCCGGCAGGAGAAGACCAGTCGCCGCGTGCTCAATGAGGAGGGGCTGCGCTTTGAGGACGAGTGGGCGCGCCACAAGCTACTGGACTGCGTGGGCGACCTGGGGCTGGCGGGCCTGCCGCTGCACGGCTTCTTCTTCGCCACGAGTCCAGGCCATGCACTGACGCACGCGCTGCTGCGAGAGCTCTTCAGTGACGCCAGCAACTACGAGGAGATCGAGTGCGTAGAGGGATAACAGAGAGATGGAAATAGAGTCGTGGCGTATTGTATTTAGTGGAACAGACGCTCACTACTTGCTGTTGTTGGTGTTGACAGCATTGGCGCGCATGTTTTTGAGGCCCTCGCGATGCGCCGTCCAGGACGTCTGCGGCTCCGAGAGCAGCTCCTTGCTCTTTCGCTTCTCCCGGTTCCAGTTCACGTCCGGACTGGACGTCAGGTGGCGCACGCCTGTCATGAAGCACATGACGGAGCCGGCGCCGATGCACGCGATCAGAGGGTATGTCTACAAAGAGAGAGAGCATGAGTCCATCAGTCCATTAAGACCTGACGGGCCACAATAACACACGTACGGCAGGATCGCTGAACCACTTGGAGGACTTGGACGCAACGCGGGCCGCCATTTCGAGAGAGGAGGGGAGAGGGGGGAGGGGGCGAGGAAGATCTGGGTGCTTGAAGGGGAATTCAGGACTGAGGACTGCGAGGAAAACACCGTCGGGACCACTTGAGCTCCCCTCCTCCCAGGGCAGAGCGACTGGGCAGCTAAGCGGACGCGAAACTTCAACCGCAGAGTGGGTCGAGAACTGTGATTTTTTATACCCTGCGGAAAAAGAACGAGGTCGGACCACCCAAACTGTAGCGTCTCAATACGTTTAACGAAGCGGAAAAGTGATATAGTTGCTCTCTGATGCGAAGGATCGTGCAACCTTTCGCAAGGAAAAAGCTTCGATGAAATGATAAACTTTTAGAGGTTAGCTGGTTACGATCCGAAACTGCAATGACGAGGAGAAATACCGAATTTCACCGGTTTCGTGCTGTCAACTGATAAGGTATCGTAACCGCACTTAACTAGAATGGTTACGCTATACTACTCAAAAAAGGCAACTCGTTGTCTGCGTAACTTACACAACGGATACTTTGTATTTTACGCATGGTCAAAGGACATGGCTTACGAGTCTGTCTAGTTGCGGCGGCGGCTGCGCACGTTGCACTTGGAGGACGAGGCCGAAGCTTCATCCGAAGTGGTGGTGGTGGTGGTAGCATCGTCCGTGGCTTCACCGCTCACGCTGGCACTAGCGCTGTCAGTGGTTTCGCTGGCAGCGCTGGACTCGGTGGTAGTGGTAGTGGTCGTGGTGCTGGCGCTGGAGGCGGTCGAGGCTTCGGCCGAGGCAGAGGCATCTTCAACGGCGCTGTCGGCCGAGGAGGTCGTGGTCGTGGTGGTCGCGTCGGTGGCAGCGCTGGAGGCCGACGCCTCAGTGGTAGTCGAGGCCGAAGCTTCCGTGGAGGTCGTGGTGGACGTGGAGGTCGAGACAGCCGCAACCGAGCCCGAAGACGAGCCGGACGCCAGGTTACCGCTGAGACCAGAGCAGTCCACGTACGCCTGCCACATGTACGAGTGCAGCGCCATCCAGACGGTGGTGAGACGCGAGGCACCGACGCACTCGGAGCGCGTGTAGTTGAGCAAGGCGGGGGCCGTGGGGTAGTTCACCTGGCAGTTGTCGTTCTGGAACACGCGGGTGTCGTCGCACCAGACCTCGCACGGGCCGTTGTGGATGAAGCCCTCGCTGGAGCTCTTGGTCCACTCAACGTACTCGGGCAGGTCTTCCGACTGGGCGCTGGGGTCCGTGAAGCCGCACTCGGCCGTGGCGCCGTCCACCCACGAGAAGTTGGCGCGGTTGAAGAAGTCGCGCAGCGACGTGTACTCGGTCTGGTTGTACCACGCCTCCGTGAACGACTCGGTGTTGTAGAGTTGATCCCACGAGTAGGAGCGGCCGTCTGGGACCGGGATGGCGTCGTAGCCGTCGATGTCGCCGGCGATGCCGGTCCAGTCGACCGCCGTGGGGAAGTACACGGCCGGCTTGAGCATGTAGCCGTGGGCGTTGACCGACGTGGCCATGGCCGCGAGGCTGCAGGTCACGGCGAGCGTCTTGAAGGCAGTGGACACCATTGAGGCTCAGTTGGGCAAGTTGGAGAGTGAGAGCGGACGGGTTGCCATGCTCGGAGGGAAGCGGATGGAGGGGCGTAGCGGGCGAGGAGATCCCAAGTCCGCTGCGATTCCAGATGGAGATCGCCAGCTGATCCGCTAGAAAAACACCTGCGCTCGCGAGTACAGTCCCATCGTCCGCTTGTACGATGAATGGAAGGCAAATGGTGGCTTGAGTTGTTCCCTCGACTAGATAACACCTGCTTTTGCGCAAGAGATGAACTGATGCAACTTCCTCACAAACGTGATGAAGGAACTAACTTTAGTTGCTTTAGTTTCCGCCAATTAGAGCACCAAGTTGGTCAATAGAGCTCTATGATTGGATAGTAATTGGAGGCGCGTGCCAGGCCAATGTGGTGTTCCGCCTCACCAGCAGTCATGGCGTCGCAACGAACCGACTCTTTCATGCAAACGACTGATGTGTTTAGGACTTGATGGATAAAACTCAAGCAAGTCTCATAGGCATATGTCTGGTTGGATAGTGATCGATCGCCAGCATGGATGAGTGTGGGTAAGCTTACTTTGCCAGTCGCCTTCACTTCCACCTTCTGTTCCAATCTCGTTGTGTATTCACCGTTCCACATCCACTTTGATTAAGGAGTGGAGAAACAATGCCTGTGGCAATAACGAAAACAAACACGATCAAATTGCTTTTGAGTTTGATTACATGTGGATTTACAGATAGGACAGCAAACAAAGGGCAAGAGGAGTTAACTTTCTCTTTCTTTCAATGTCTAAGGACAAGAAGCGTATAACATGGAGACGCACCTAGTTGCGGCGACGGCGACGCACATTGCACTTGCTCGAGCCATCCTCGGCGGTAGTCGTGGTAGTGGTCGTGCTCGTCGTGTCTTCTTCAGCGCTAGCACCAGTGGACGAAGCCGTGGTCGTGGTCGTCGTGGCGTCCGTGGCTGCGCTGGATCCAGTGGAGCTTGACGTGGTGGAAGTCGTGGTCGCAGTCGTGGTGTCGTCTTCGGCGCTGGATCCGGTGGACGAGGCCGTGGTAGTCGTAGAGTCTGAAGTGGCGCTGGAGCCTGTGGTCGAGGTAGTGGTTGTGGTCTCAGTGTCGGCGCTGGAGCCAGTCGAGGACGCAGTGGTGCTGGCAGAGTCCGTGGCTTCAGCCGCAGTGCTAGCAGCCGTCGAGGTGGCGGCCGACGACGTAGAGCTGCTCGTGGTCGTGGTGCTGGTGGTCGAGCCGGAGCTCTCGGTGTAGTCCGTGCCGGTGTAGGCCGAGGCAGCCGTGGAGCTCACATCGCCAGAGAGCTTGGCGCAGTTGATGTACGCCTGCCACGTGGACGAGTGCAGCGCCAACCAGTAAAAGGTGAGGACGCTAGCTTCCTCACACGCGGTCTGGTCGTACGGCAGCAGAGCGGGGGCAGTCGTGTACGTGTTGGGGCAGTTGTCGTTCTGCATCACACGCGTGTTATCGCACCAGACCTCGCACGGGCCTTCGTGCGAGGAAGTGAAGCCCTCCGTGGACGTGTGAGCCCATGTCACGTAGGCTGGAAGCTCATCGGCGGTCTCTTGGTTGTCAGGGTCCGTATAGCCACACGTGAGCGTGGCATCTGAGGTCACAACCGTGGCGGTGGCCTTGATCAGGTCCTTGAGCGTCTTGTACGTGGTCTGGGAGTTAAAGGCTTCCGTGAACGACGCCACATTGATGTCCGGCGAGGATGAGAACGAGCCGTTAGAGGGGCACGTGAGCGCCGATGGGCCGTCGATGGTGGCGGCGTAGGTCGTGATGTCACCGCCGTACGGGAAGTACGGGTATGGGTAGAGCATGTAGCCGTGACCGTGCACCGAGGTCATGGCCGTGGCCAGCAGGCCGAGAGAGAGAGCCGCGACGTTGGACGAGAGCACCATGATGGAGCTGTTGGGAGGTGGGAATTTGAGGCGGGCAGAGCGGATTCGCAAGTGAGCTGCCGAATGAAGAGGCAATCGAGCCGCAAAGACAGAGCGACAAGGTGATGGTGGTGGCGGCGGAGAGAGGCACGATGCGGATCGGCTTCCGGTTCTGCTCGCCCATCTGAAAGCGGCGAACGAACGTCGGGACTGCGGATAAATGGTCTTGGAGGAGCATTGCTGCCTGTCAGCGCTTCAGCAGGATCCCAATTCGGTGCCTCCTCCTGTTATCTCAATCTTTCTTTTTCAAGCCAATGCGCGTTTCTGATTGGCTGGAGACAGCCTTCTGAGCCAGGGGCGACTATCTTATCTTTGTTAGCAACATACTGAATCCAAGTCACTTTGTCAAGCGGATACATTTTGAAGGGGTGTTGGACTGTCACAAGACAACTGGCGACACTCAGCTCTTTTTTCATTTCGTTTTTGTATGGGTATCTTTATATCAGATTTTATTTATGGAGTGCGTTCATGGAAAATGATCTAAAAAGCATCGAGTAGCGATCTAAAATGCACCAAGCGAGCGCCTTTCGTGCGTTCCACATTCCCATTCGGCATGGAGGAACATGAGCCGTGCAGCATTTGATCTGTTCACGAGTGGTAGCAACGCGAAGGCGTGTGCCACAATGGTCCAAGAACGAAGGAACTGCAAGCATACATGTCTGTTTTTTATGAACTCACGCGCAAACGTCAGAGGGAAAACGAGACCCAAACTACACAAAGGAGCGCAAAAGATTGGGAAGCAGAACTCTCACTTTCCTAATTGCGGCGGCGGCGACGCACGTTGCACTTGGACGATCCAGACGACTCCGAGTCCGTGGTGGAGCTGCTGCTGGTCGTGGGCGTGGTCGTGGTGGCCGTAGGTGTGGTCGTGGTGGTCGTAGGTGTGGCCGTGGTGGTCGTCGGCGTAGCAGTGGTGGTCGCGGGGGCCGTGGTCTCTTCCGAGGCGCTAGAGGCCGAGGATTCGTCAGTGGTCGAAGCAGACTCCGAGGCAGAGGAAGATTCCGAGGCTTCAGCCGCAGTGCTGGCCGACGTCGTGGAGCTGCTGGTGGTCGTGGTGCTAGTGGTCGAGCTTGAGCCTTCCGTGTAATCCGTGCCCGTGTACGTGGACGAGGCCGTGGAGCTCACGTCGCCCGAGAGCTTGGCGCAGTTGATGTACACCTGCCACGTGGACGAGTGCAGCGCCAGCCAGTAGAACGTCAGCTTGCTCGACTTCTTACATACGGCTTGATCGTACGGCAGAAGAGCGGGGGCAGTCGTGAACGTCTTGGCACAGTTGTCGTTCTGCATCACACGGGTGTCGTCACACCAGACCTCGCACGGGCCTTCGTGTGACGACGTGAAGCCTTCGGTTGACGTGTGGGCCCACGTGACGTAGGCCGGGAGCTCGTCAGCCGTCGCCTGACTATCAGGATCCGTGTAGCCGTACTCCAGCGTAGCAGACGAAGTGGCGACAGTGGCCTTAGCGTTGACCAGGTCCTTGAGCGTCTTGTACGTGGTCTGCGAGTTGAACGCCTCCGTGTACGACGCCGCGTTAATATCAGGCGAAGACGTGAACGAGCCGTTCGAGGGACACGTGAGCGCCGACGGGCCGTCAATGGTGGCAGCGAAGGTTGTGATATCGCCACCGGCCGGGAAGTACGGGTACGGGTACAGCATGTAGCCGTGGGCGTCCACGGAGGTGACGGCGGCCACAAGACCGACGGCGAGGAGAGCGACGTTGTTGGAGAAGACCATGGCTGGGGAGTTACGTGGCTTGGCGCTGGCGCTGCGAATTGTTAAGTGAGCGCAAACGTACTGGCGTGGCAGCCACGCACCCTCTGCTGAGAAGAGTCACGACTCCCATGTTGCCCAGCTGCCGTGGCGGAAGATGGCGACGGCCTGATACGCTGGCCTGCGTGCTGAGCTGTGCCGGGCTGATCGCCCATGTGGTGCTGGAGAGCACCATCTGTTCCTCATAAAACCTTCTAAAAGGTTATAAATTACGACAAATAGAAAATATTGCTGTAATGTACTATTTAGTCTGAAGAATAAGCTTTGATACTGTACAAAAGACTAAATTTATATGTGCTTTCTCATTTAGGGTTGTAGATGAGAAAATTGGAGCAAATGGTATCAATTATGTATGTATCGTGCAAATGTGAGAGATTCAAGCGAAGTCATGTGACGGTCGAAAATACCGTCACATGACTTCGCTTGAATCTCTCACATTTGCCGGTCGAAAATACCGTCACATGACTTCGCTTGAATCTCTCACATTTGCACGACACGAGCCCGGCGCTTTACAGAACATACAGGAAACTTGCTGGGGGTGCGCGTCTGTAAGTGCGTGTAGTATCCTGAGCCAGGGGGCGATTGTCTTAGGTTTTGATCGGCCATTCGACCCAAACGAGATCCAAGTCACTAGTCCAACAGACACATTTGAGGACTGACAGAAGCCAAAGTTTGCGACGCTGATCTGTTTTTCTATTTTGTTTCAGTATGAGACTGTATACAGTTGCGAACCACGCGAGTAGCTTTCATGCGTTCCACATTTCCGCTTGGCCTGGAGGAACACAGGCCCATCTTCGTTTTCAGCACAGTTTATACAATAAGCCATATCGCGTCTGGTCTGTGGATAGAGAAACAAAGTATTGCAAGCATAAATGTCTGTTTTTGATGAATTCACAGGAGATCCTTAGAGGGAAGACTACACAAAGAAGAGCAAAAGATTGGGAGACGCAAGCCTCACTTTTCTAGTTGCGGCGGCTGCGACGCACGTTGCACTTGGACGATCCAGACGACTCGGTCTCCGTCGTGGTGGTGGTCGTGGGCGTGGCGGTCGTGGTCGTAGGCGTGGCTGTGGTGGTCGCGGGGGCCGAGGTCTCTTCCGTGGCGCTGGAGGCCGAGTACTCTTCAGTGGCCGAGGCGGAGGCCGTGGCTTCATCAGCCGTGCTGGCCGACGTCGTGGTCTCGGTCGAAGCACTGCTGGTTGTGGAGGCGGCCGAAGCGCTGGTGGTCGTCGTGGTCGTCGAGGCCGAGCTGTCCGTGTAGGTCGAGCCCGTGTACGTGGACGAAGCCGTGGAGCTCACGTCACCGGACAGCTTGGCGCAGTTGATGTACACCTGCCACGTGGACGAGTGCAACGCCAGCCAGTAGAACGTCAGCTTGCTCGACTCCTCGCACACGGCCTGATCGTACGGCAGAAGAGCGGGGGCGCTCGGGTAGTTGACGGGGCAGTTATCGTTCTGGAACACACGGGTGCTGTCGCACCAGACCTCGCACGGGCCTTCGTGCGACGCAGTGAAGCCTTCAGTGGACGTGTGTGCCCACGTGACGTACGCCGGGAGGTCGTCAGCGGTCTCCTGGTTGTCGGGATCCGTGTAACCACAGGTCAGCGTGGCAGCCGAGGTCGCGACCGTGGCCTTGGCCTCAATCAGAGCCTTCAGTGTCTTGTACGTGGTCTGCGAGTTGAACGCCTCCGTGTATGACGCCGAGTTGATGCTGGGCGAGGACGTGAACGAGCCGTTCGAGGGACACGTGAGCGCCGACGGACCATCGATCGTGGCAGCGAAGGTCGTGATGTCACCACCGGACGGGAAGTACGGGTACGGGTAGAGCATGTAACCGTGGCCTTCCACAGAGGAGGCGGCGGCCACGAGACCGAGGGCGAGCAGAGCGACGTTGTTGGAGAAGACCATGGCTGGGGAGTTACGTGGCTTGGCGCTGGCGCTGCGAATTGCTAAGTGAGCGCGTTAATAAGCGCGGACTAACAGCGTTGCAGCCACGCTCTCCCCTCCACGGAGAGGCTGCGATTCCCATGGAGCCCAGCTGCCGTGGCGGAAGAGTGCGACGGCCCTATAGGCTGACCTCTGTGCCCAGTCGATCATCCAGGTGGTGGCGAGGAGCACGACCTGCCAAATCTGGTTCCTCGTCAAGTTAATTCCGTCTGGACTTTGCAACTGTCAACAGGACACAGACCGTACATATCAGTAAATATGAAGCTGGTTGACAAGCATGGTCGGTGTTTCACATTGACTTTTACGCAAAGAAAGAGAGAAAGAGATGGCGACCCACACTGACTCAAAGGAGAGAGGGCGATCAGTGGCGGCGACGCACGTTGCACTTGCTCTCAGTAGTGGCCGATGGAGTCGTGGTCGTATCGCTGTCGTACTCGTCCTCAGTGCTGGCAGAGGCTGCAGATGGCCTGGCCGTGGTCGTAGTGGGGGTGGCCGTGGTCGTGGTGGGCGTAGTGGTATTGGTCGTGGAGGACGAGCCCGAGGCACCAGCCAGACCGGCGCAGTTGATGTACACCTGCCAGTCGGCCGTGTGCAGGGCCAGCCAGTAGACGGTCAGCACGCTCGAGCCTTCGCACGAGGCCTTGTCGTACGGCAGCTTGGCCGGCGCCTCCGGGTAGTTCTTGGGGCAGTTGTCGTCCTGGAACACGCGCGTGTTGTCGCACCAGACCTCGCACGGGCCGTAGTGCGACTGTGTGAAGCCCTCGGTGGACGAATGGGTCCACTCGACGTACTCGGGCAGCGCCTCTGACTGGCCGGACGGGTCCGTGAAGCCGCACTCAAGTTCGGCACCGGACTGAAACACCGTCTTCTGCTCCACAAGGTCCTTGAGCGAGTCGTACGTGGTCTGGCTGTCGAAGGCCTTAGTGTACGCGTCCACGTTCGACTGCGGGTCCCAGCTGAAGGACATGCCCGTGGGGCAGGTCAGCGCCGCGTTGCCGTCGATGATGCCGGCGTACGTGGTCCAGTCTCCGCCCTTGGGGAAGTAGGGCACCGGCAGCAGCATGTAGCCGTGTCCGTGGACCTGGACGGAGGCGGAGGCGACCAGCAACCCCAGAGAGAGAGCGAGCGAAGCGATCTTGACCATCGGAACTTGAAGAGAGAGCGCTGATTAAAAAGTGAGCAGCCACGTGACGGATAGGCCAAGCACGAGCTCAAGGGTACAGCGGATTTCAATTGCACTGCCATCTGCTAAGGAGGAACGAAAAGGCTGGGCGGTCGCTAAAACCACATGGTGGCATCCATTGAGCTTTCCCGCCATCTGGTTTCCGAACCAGGTTGCCCGTCAGTCATCCCACCGATATTTGGTGTACCACAAATATGGTACATCTAAATACCGGTTTTACGAATCCAATGTACCGACACTGCCTCTAGCCACATGCCAATCAAAATCCAAACAACATGCAGCATTTACATTAGGAAGATCACTCCGATGGGTAAACGATCTCGCTTTCTCTGTCTATTGCTCCACGCGGAACTGCTTGAGCATCTCTTCCTCCAGCGGATGCACGTCGCCCGCGATCACGAGGCAGTGCAGGGGCGCGCCAAAGTCGGCGGTCAGCAGCTGCTCCATGGTGCCGGCGATGATGGTCTGGTCGTGCTGGCCCAGACGCGCCATGCCCACGCACAGCGTGTCCTTGGTGTAGGCTCCCTCCTGGCGCTTCTCCTCCACCTCGATGAGCTGCTCCACGGCCTGGTTCACGGTCATGAAGCGCGGCGGCAGGAACACGGTTCTGCCGCGGCACATGGCCTCGAAGTCGGGCTCCTTGACCTTGATGTCCAGCAGACACAGCGTGTGCATGCCGCCCTTGCGATTGTACGCGATCTTCTCGTAGAAGCTGTCGGGGCGCCACTCCTCGCGGAAGAACGGGATGGAGATGGTCTGGCCGAACGAGTACAGCTGCAGGCCGCAGGCGCCCGCCGCGCCCATGACCGACGCGTTGTGGATCACTTCCACCTTGATGCCGAGCTCGTTGGCGCGGATGATCAGGTCCGAGTGGGTCGTGGCGCTGTGTAAGTGAGAGCAAAAGTGAGCTGGTGTCTGCATCAGATCGCATGGAGAGTTGCGAGAACGCACCAGAGCGGGTCGCCGACCACCAGGAAGGACACATCGTCGTCCTTGGCGTGCTCGAAGATGACGTCGGCACCGGTCTCGACACAGTCGCGGTCCGCCAGGATCACCTCACGGCCGTAGAACTCGCCCTACGCATTAGACAGCAGCGTGGCGTGAATGGTTCTGCTTCTGCACCAGTGCCATTTGCGCCAGCTAGAACACACCAGCTTGTTGAGGTCCACGCCCAGGACCGACGTGTAGTTCTCCAGGAACACCTTCTTGCTGCGCTTGACGGCGTTCAGACCGCGCAGCGTGATGTCCTGCTCGTCGCCGAGCCCCAAGCCAATGACGTACAGCACCATGTTCCTGCTTTCTCAATGGCCAACCAAACGGAGGTGTCAGCTCAGACTCAGACTCAGACGGAGTCCGAGTCAGAAGCTGAACCAAGCACACTGAGCTCTTCAAGTAACGGCCGAACGGGTCACGTGCTGACTGAGACGTCAAAGCAACACTGGACCCACACGTTTCGTCTCGTAAACGCGACGGATCTTCCAAGCCTGCGAGGATCTCGGGTACGCCAACGTCACGCGGGACAGTCTCTGCATCGCACGCCGAAGAACCTTCCGAATGCGTGATTCCTGCGTGGGATGGCCATGGCGTGCGTCTTCAGACTTCAAGGGCAGTACAAGGACCCCACCAGTCCGAAAAGCTTTCTCACGGGCGTCAATCGAACTGCTCGAGAGTCTCAGACGGTCACGTGGCTTGGGCGGCCTGGAGGCGAGTGGAAGAATGGCTGGCTCAAGACGGGCGTTGGTGCAGCGATATCGATAATGGGACGCTACTTCGACCCATCGATTCAGCAGGAGATTATCTGCCATGTCGATCTCGACTGGCTGACACCCGTGGCATCGTTCATCTAATCTGCAGAGCTCGCGAGTGATACGTGCTTCACAACGGAGATCTCACTCGCAATCTCCAACGCACGCGCTTCGGACTGTTCTACTTTGAGGTCGAAGGTATCAAGGTCGCGACTTGTCTACGACTTCTCAGCCAATGCGTCCGTCATCTTGCTGTTGTGCGATGGATGACGGCCATGCTGGCGCTGCATCGAGGATACCGGTACATCAAGCACGTCAGCAGCTGGTATAACGTTGGAATCGGAAGCATCGCGCTCGCGCCCAGCTTTGTCTACCTTCCGCTTGCAATGATGCCGCGCATGAAGACGATCCTCGCTGCGTTTTTCACGGCGGGTGTGACTTTGAAGGCGCGCAACAGGCGCTTGGCGACGCGTGGTTCGTGATGTATCCTCCATTGTCGACTTCGTTTCCATCTACGCGAGCCTGAAGCCTGCTCAATATGCTGGCCAAGCTCTTTCGCCGACGCACGAGTGACTGGGTTTCTCCTTCACGATCGTGACTCTGAGCACCATGCACTACTGACGCCAAGCTGTGGCAGCCAGCTCGCTCCTGAGCCGTGGAGGGCGAATGAGCACAATGTTGGACTTGGAGGAGTTTGAACGGCTGACAATGGTTGACATGCTGTCTGCGGATGGGCGGCAATGCGTTGGGTGTGCTGTGGTTCAAGTGCCTCATCCTGTCGCTCTGCCTTCTACCGCTTCTTCTGTCAGACAACATGGCGCTCCAAAGCAAGCGGTCGCGAGTGCACGAGGCGTGTGGCGCTGAGAAAGCGTTGAAGATTCGAGCTTGCAACGTTGGTGGAATCGGTCGAACTGACAGGCAAACGATCGGAAACGTGCTAGACTCGTACGAATTAGTCCGATTGGGCTACCTGGTGATTGGCGACAGCTATTTGGTGACGATAGAAGACTGACCGAACCTGACGTTGTTTACTCGTTGTACACAGAGGCCTATATGGGGGGGGGGGGG
>JAADXR010000445.1:0-25779 GCA_023337935.1 Elongisporangium anandrum
CTGCGCTTCTCTCCATCCACACATTCAAACAGGACCAGGGCGGGAGATTTTCCACTCTTAAATTTGATAATCTCATGTTTCGCGATACCTGTCTAAATGAATTGCGATTGGTGGGGTACGATTCGAGGAATTCATCTGTATTATCGAATAAACCAGTGCTCCGAGGGTGCGCGAGAAGGTACATTTGTAGGCGCTGCTAGACTGAAGCGAGAGTGAGCGTGACTGCGTGGATGGTGCCGTTCTTCTATAAACCTTGCGTTTGAGGTTTAATACCTTTCTCACATATATGACCTGGGGTTTGTATGCCAGTGCGCGCAAATGATTGTTCCTAAAAAACCTTGCTTCCAATTCAATGAATTGACTCAGAATGCAAGAAAACGACCCATTCAAAATGACGGAAGAAGCATTGCGAGCGCAATATGACGAAGTCATCGCCGATCTGCAGCGGGTGTGTGAGCGCTCCAAGAAACACGTGGCCGATCTCAAGAAGAAGGTAGCAGAAGGCTTTGACCGTGAGAACGAACTGCTGTCTATTATCCGGCAGCATAGAAACGACCGCAAGCTTATCGCTGAGCTCAAGCGCAGTTTCTTACGCGAACTAGAGCAAGCCACTGGTGAAGATGAAGAAGCAGAGAAGGAGGGAACGATGACACTTCCTACAGATCCGTTCCCAGACTCTCCATTTGCTGAGACTCGTCTCCGGCTAAATCGCGCGCTAGCAGAGTTGCTCTCCAAGACGTTCACCGGCAAGCGCACGCGCGGAGACTCGACTGTCGCTTGCAGCTCCGTGAAATGGTCCAATATTGAATCTATTTACAAGCAACGCCTCTCCTTGGATAATGACACGTTTCCGGTTGAGCCAATCACCCCGACCAAGCTTACTTCTCTAATGGAAGAACTTCTTCGTCGTCAAGATTTTGCTGGTCTTATATCTGGTCAAGATTCGGAGGCCCGTCGCAAGTGCGGGATTGACGCGATCATGTTTGGCGCCGCTGATATCCTTGGTGACAGAAGCATACGCCTCGATGTCGAAGCTCATCTCCAGAATGCCGCTCTGCTGTCATCAGGATATGCTGATATGCTTGCCACTCGCAACAAGCGCCGCAAGATTCTTGTTGTCGAAGCCAAGAAAGAAGACTTTGACCAGGGCCTTGCGCAAGACCTGCTGATGATGGACATTGCCATTGCTGAAAACGAGAGGGAGGGCGTTGCTGTGACTCCTGTCTTTGGGATTGTTTCCAATTTCATCCAGTGGAACTTCTACAAGTACGACAAGGACGGCATCGCGTACACGGTTGATACAATCAACGAGTTGAATTCGTTCGAAAGCGACGTGCGTCGAATAGTTGGCAGGATTTACAACATGCTCAAGCACGACTAACTCATTGAGAAAGATTTGTGTGAAGATGTTTTGGCTGAGAAAGATTTGTGTGAACTAGTTATTTGGTTTCAAACGTAAATACTTGTTACTTTTTTTGGGTCACCTCCAAGAGCACATCGTACTTCAGCTTAAGTAACTCATTCTTGGTAGTGAGAAGCTCCATTTCCAGCGACGACACCTTCTTCAGAGTATCGTCGAGGCTCACAGTTGGGCGTTGAGAGGCCAAGCGCTTGTCGAGTTGTTCGATAGCCTTGAATAGATCCGGAGGAACACATGAAGAGTCGTGGCGGTCCGAGGCATCCATCTTTCGCACGCCCTTGTAGCAGTAGGGGCAATCATCTTGAACAGCGCAACTCAGTTTAGCTTGAACTGAAAGAGTGTGAACACGATACTTGTTG
Organism: Elongisporangium anandrum; assembly: GCA_023337935.1. Lineage (NCBI taxonomy): Eukaryota > Oomycota > Peronosporomycetes > Pythiales > Pythiaceae > Elongisporangium > Elongisporangium anandrum. Next base: position 1,780 of record JAADXR010000445.1, read on the forward strand.
CCCTTTGTCGTGCAGCTTTGAAAATGGTCGAATTTGGCATTATTATGAAGGGCGCTGAAAATGTCACCTATTTTCTGAGCTCCTAAAATATAACGGATTGGTGCTTATGGAAGCCCTCATAAAAAGGCTTCGCAGATTACCGTGTGACCAAGTACGGACTGAGAGAACTCAGTTCTTCTTGATCACATGCCCTCCGTAATAAAAAAAGAAGTCAAGCTAGAGTGTTCTCCTACACTGTAACGATATGATTTACTCCGAAGACTTGGACTCCTCCGTGTCAGCGACAGCATCAGACAGAGCTGCCGACAGAGCCTCGAGGAGCTCGGCAATAGGCTTGTAGTTGGCCACCTCGGTAGGAACGCGCTGTGAGCACACGTTAATAGCGCTCACCACATACTTGACATCCGTCTCACTTAGGTCAACGTTGCTCTCCTTTTGGGCACCTTCGACAGCGGTAACAATACGCTTAAACACGCTGCCGCAATCAGAGTATTCCTCGATAGTGAACGCTCCCTTCTTTGAGTAAAGAACAAAGAGATCGCGTGCGCTGGCAGCAATAGTAGTGGGAACTGAAACAGTCGACATGATATTGATATATTCTAGTACGTTCATGCTCAGAATCAATTCACCCAATACAGAATGTTTTACTTGACCGAGTATCCGAAGGTTTACTCTGCATACGATGTTGACCTTGATATTTTGAAGAAACCTATACAATGGTTCCGTCCTTTCCTTACTGGCATTGGCCAAGTACTTCTCTATCGATTGAGGATCCAACAGGTGGAGAAGACGGCAGCTAAGACATTGTTAACGACCAGAGTCATTACGATGGATAATGACACAACGATAAGAGTCGGTGTTACCACGCCTTCGGCGAAGCCAAGAGCAGTGGTACTCTATCTTCATACTGTCTGCGGTGACTACACCCAGCAAGCACATTTTGGTAACATGGTCTACGACGATAACATTGCCTTTGTATCTTATACTCGTTCCGGAAACGATGCTTCAATGATCTTCTCAAACTTTAACTTTATCGGATCTATAAATGAGTTAAAGGCAGTCATTAACTACATTAGCAGTGTGTATCCTGGTGTTGAAATCCATGCGGTTGGTGCGAGCGCCGGGTCTGCGTTACTCATTCGATACCTTGGCAAGTACAACAAGGCAAAGGAGATCAAAAGCGCCGTCTTGGTTTCGCCTGGGTACTCCTTCATGAGGTCGATCCAGAAAATGAATGGTCTTACTAAGGCATATCTAGTAAATAAGATGAAATATACTATTCGGCACTTGTACAAAGATGAGATCGAACATATTCGGACAATGGAAGACTGGGTCGAGTTCCAGAGCAAGATGTTGGGTTACAAGAGTAGCAAAGAATACATTCGAGAATATGACCCAGTCTATTACCTTGACAAAATCAACGTCCCATCCCTCTTCATTTCTTCATTGGACGATGGTATTTTCACTTAGGACATCACGCAAGAATACGTTCATCTACCAATCGTAAATCGATACAATGGTTACTACAGAGAGAGGTGGTCATGTTATGTTTGAGGATGAAGGGCATAAGATGCCGTGGTTCTTGCGATTAACCAACGATTGGATAAAAAAATGGATGTCGATCTAGCCCAAGTAGCGTTTCGTTTTCTTGATGATAATACGAGCAAGCTTCGCGAGACGTTGATTATTTAACTCTTGAATGCCGTTGGATGTCATGAATTGAAGTTCACTTAGTTCTCTTAGCATATGCTCGTTGCCGTAGTCATAACGGGGAGTGATGCTCCCGCTTAACACGGCCAAGTAGTATATGTACTTATACTTGACGCCGCAATCTATGAACGAGTACTCAATCGTACCTTGATCAAACAGAATACGGTACGACTCCTTGACCAAACCTGTTTCTTCTTCAAATTCACGTGTTGTAGAGATGAGAGGTGTCTCTTTTTTGTTAGGTCGCCCTTTTGGTATTTCCCAGAGAAGCGATGCATTTTTCGTCTTAGACAATAGTCGTAGTAAGATGCTGTCTTCGCGGTCGACCAAAGTTGTGTACTTACGTAGCTTGAGTCTAAAGTTTATCAAATAGTCAATGGAAACGTCGTACATGATTCTCTCGATGATATCAATCTGTTTGTAGTGAAGAACCTTTTGTAAGTAGGCTAGTTCTTCATTAGACGAAGTGTCTTCTTCGGCTTGACCAATACCTTCTACATTCGTGGTCAAAATATGAATGGCTACCTTTCTCATTTCTGGTGGTAACATGGAGTGAACTCGTTTGCGTACAGCACGTCCTATAATCTGGATCATTTCGGACACAGAACTTGGGTCGTGAGCAATAATGACATGCTTACAGGCTTTAAGAGTATGGCTTTCACGCATGGCTCTTGAACCAATTATAATTTTGACTCGTTCTCCTAATACATTGTCATCGGTGTTGAAAGTATTCATGCGGGCAACCATGGTTACTTTTGACAATGAACCTGTAATAAAGGTCAATACGACGGGCGTAAATGAATGGGAGCCTTTATGCGAGTCAAACGTTTCCTCGCAGTGCATGCAGAGACTATTGTCCATTGGATGGTCTCCATCTAGCAAGAATCCATTAGGACAGAGAATACTCACCAACATATCTACGCCAGATCCTTGAACAAAGGGATGGTAGATAAACATCTTACCAAACTCTTTTCCTTTCATCTCGATACACAACTTTACAAGCTTGGCATATTTTGAAGAGTAGTTGACAAGATTCTTTAGTTCGAAGATTTGAGAAGTGAATCGTCCTTCACTAACCCGAATGGCCGATGTTTCTTTTGGTAAGCTAGCCAGATCAGGTATGTTTCTGCTGAACACAACACCGTGAGGAAACCCGTTGGTCGCCGGTAAAGCTATATCTTTGATTAAAGTAGTTCCTTTTTCATCGTTACTGCTATGCCGTTGATTCCAGTGTTTAAGGCAATCTAACTGATGTTTAATAGGCTTAGTTCGTACAAATCGCAAGAAGTCAATCCCTTTAATGGCTTCGTCTTTAAACGAGGTAGATGGGTACTCCTTGGGATTGTCATCCATGACATAACTAATTCTACCTGCCATAGATTACCGAATCTTAGATTTACCCTTAGGTGTAACCAATTCAACGCCTTTGGAAATCTTAAAAAGCGCATCGTATGCTAGCTCTTCTCCTGTAAGTAAAGCCACAATATCGTGAACAAGTGTTTCGATTAGATAAAGATGCTTCGCTGTTGACAATTGAATAGAATGGATTATATAAAAACCGTAGCTTTTGCTTAGGCAATATTCCTAGAGCGGACATTCTTCGTCGATAACGAAATCACTCAGCTTTTGTAGCACTGTGTCCATGTTTGGTCGATCTTTTCTTGCGTAATTGGTCATCGACTTGACCAATTCCCACTGGTCGGACGTCATTCCTGAAAGCTCTTCAATCACGGCCTCCCCTTGGCGATAGGATCGAATGGTTTGATAGTCAACCTCATCAGGCCAGGGACTCCCGCCAGTCACGGCTTCGATGATGCACATGCCGAGCGAGTATACATCGGACTCTGTGGAGGGATTTGTCTTGGAGTTTCTTTCGTACTCCGGACCGCGCCATCGCATCGCACCAAGTGTGCTGTTGTCCTCGAGGCATCTTCCGCCATCCAGAAAGCTCAGACCAAAGTCCGTCAGCATCGCGGTGCCGTGCTTATCGACAACGATGTTGTTGCCCTTGAGGTCACCGTGGATGACATTTTTTTTATGGAGATAATTCAGACCCACAGCTACCTCGTAGAGCTTTCTCCAGACGACCTCCTTCCTGCGGTTCTCCTTCTCGAGGTAGGCACATAGAGTCCCTTCCTCAGCAAACTTGGACAGGATAAAGAACGGTTGTTCCAGATGATTGGCACCGTAGAACGGGACCACATAGTCGTGGCGCAGATCACGCCACAGAGTCACTTCTGCCAGAAATTGCTTCCTGTTATCTTTCGATGTGATCTTGATTTCCTTCATGGCGACGTTGGTTTCCATCCATATGGCTCGAAACACTGTTCCAAACCCTCCGTCTGCCTGGGCTACATCCGGTTTGATCACTTTATCAGGAGATATGTACCAGTTTGGGATTTCTGGCTCTGGTTCATTTTGGCGTGGTTTTGGTTTCGCATCGTACTCCTCAATGAGAGCAACGACGTGATGGAAACCTTTGGTTATTGCGATCGGCTTAGCAGATATGCCATTATTGTTTGACACGAGTGGCGGCGCTCCGCGCTCGAGCATCAGCTTCACGATTGAACGAATTTGGTCTTCTTCGCCGGGCTCGGATCGATCAAGAAGGTGAATCAGGCAAGAGTTTCCGTCGTTGTCGAGAATTGATGCGTCGGCGCCTTGTTCGACGAGATACTTCGCCATATCCAAACGGCCCTTTACAGCGGCGAGCAAAAGCGCAGTGCGACCGTCGTCGTTCTTGGCCCCTATGTTCGCGCCTTGCTTCACAAGATACTTCACAACATCGAGATGACCTTTACGAGCGGCGAACATAAGCGCAGTGCGGCCGTCGTCGTTCTTGGTCTCAACGCCCGCGCTTTGCTCCACAAGATACTTCATCACATTTAGATGACCTTCATGAGCGGTGAGCATAAGCGCAGTTCTTCCGTCGTTGTCCTTGGCCTCTTTGTCTGCGCCTTGATCCACGAGATACTTTACAACATCTAAATGACCTTCATGAGCGGTGAGCATAAGCGCAGTTCTTCCGTCGTTGTCCTTGGCCTCTTTGTCTGCGCCTTGATTCACGAGACACTTCGCTGCACCCAGATGGCCATTTTGAGCGGCGAGCATAAGCTCAGTTCTTCCGCGGTATTCCGCGATTATCTTGGCCCCTATGTTCGCGCCTTGCTCCACAAGCTTCTTGACCGACTCAATGTCGACTTGCGTCCAACTCTGCGCATTCCCCATCACCGCCCTGGGAAATTGAAGTGTGGCTTTCCTCTGGCATCACGTGAACAACACCCTGTTTCAGCAACCACTCATCTGGCCTTTTTTTAAAGAACTATCGAGCCGCACAAGAGATCCATTGTCTTGTACCAAGCAGACAAACACATCCGCTGCGCACTAACACATCTGTCCATGCATAAAGGAGCCGCAGTAATAATGAAGTCCTTTAGATTTACGCAGCGGGGTCTATGGGCGATTAAACCAAGCGCCACCCTGCTTTGCCAAGAAGTCTGGCGATAGTTGCTGGAAAAGGGGCAAAAGATTCCACTGAACCCAAGGCGACTCTTTACTTCTTACGCTTTCGTAAACGTAATTACCAAAGACCATCATTCTTAACGTCACATTCTTCATGAAATGGCTTTCATTTTTTATTGGTCCAGATGGCGCCCGCATCCAAGTCCCCTCCTCAACAACGTATCAAGCAGAGCAAGAAGCCTCTCAGGAAAGCAACGCAGCCCGTAGTCCTGACTCGTCAACGAGCTGCTACCGTCCATGTGTGCAACAAATGTGGGAAGATGCTACCCATTAATCAAGCCTGCGTTGACTGCAATACGCCAAATATCGTCGGTGTACATGTGTGCAAGATCTGTAGTAAGGTGTTACCATTGACCCACCGAGACCAACGCCCCATGACATACCCACCCAGGAGACCGAATTGCTCCCTCATTATTTTAGTTCAATTGGTAGTTGAGACTCATAGGCTCATGACGTTAATCGAGCCGCTTGAAAGTCAAAAGACCATCGGCCCCTTGATTAGTACAACAAATCGATAGCATCATCTGATTGTGAATCAATCTGATGGTAAGTCATCCGATTAGTCATCACCTCAGCTCAGAGCCTTTGGTCAACGTGAGAGCAAGACTAGAGGCCATGGCAGCCAATCTGAAGAGCGAAGTGCTGTCCTTCTGGCTCGGATCTGTGCGCAGCGCCAAGCACTCGCCCGAGTCCATGCAGGCAGCGTCCAAGAAGTGGATGGGCATGTTCGCCTCGAACGAAGATCGTCTCGCGTTCGACGAGCAGATCCGCAGCAAGTTCGAGACCCACGTCGAAGCGGCGTCCAAGGGAGAACTGGACTCCTGGAAGACCGATGCGGAGAGGATCCTGGCCTTCTGCATTCTCTGCGACCAGTTCCTGCGCAACATCTATCGAGGCTCACCCAAGGCCTTCGCCATGGACACCAAGGTCGTGGCTGCGCTGAGACTTGCGCTCGCTCAGAAGCTGGACGAGCAGATCGAAGTGGCTGAGCGTCTGTTCGTGTACCTGCCTCTGATGCACTCGGAGTCGCTAGAAGACCACGCGCTGGCATCGGAGAAGTTCCAGGAGGTGCTTCGCGTGTGCGAGACCCAGCCAGAGCACGTGGCGTTCATGTACCAAATGGGCCACAAGTCTCTCCAGCATCACACGTCGCTCATCGAACGGTTCGGACGGTACCCGCATCGCAACAAGGTGCTTGGACGCACCAATACGCTTGAAGAAGAGGAGTACATGAGCTCGAGCGAGTTCACGAGCTTCAACCAGTGAGAGCAGAGTACAAAGCAAATGGCGTCGTCGTTCGTTGGGAGGATCCAGTATCAAGTGGACAATGTTAATGCAAATACATTCGGCAAAGATCTCTGAAATAGCAGCGCAGGATACGCTGCTCCACTTCTTTGAGCACTGGCGATGGGTTTGAGCTGTTCAGCTCAGGCGACTGGATCAAATTCGTCAGCAGCGTCACGTGGCTACGAAGTCCAACAGAAACGTTAGACTTCAGGAGCCAAACGCGACAGGAATTTCCCCTCCGTACCTGTGGTTGTAGTGCTCAGGCTTGGAATGCAGATGCACGAGCAGCTCCAAGAACGGCAACTATGCAAATAATAAAAGCAGTACAATGAGCTGACAGCTTAAAGCTGGGTGCAAGGCAGAATGGAAGTGCGCACCTCCCAAAAGTACTGGAAAAAGGTGTCATCGTGGGACTCGGGGGCAAGCTGAAGAATTCGAAGGCCGTACTTCATCTCTTCTGGGGCGAAGCATTGGTACAAGACTGCAGCAGCCACATGTGCGCCCATCTTCACCAGGCATTGGCTCTGTAGCAGAGTGATGCAGCAGAGATGGAATCAGTGACTTTCATGAGACCACACAACACGACAAGGCAAGACACGCACCAGGCGCACGAGCGAGCTTTGGTCGATAATATCCACAACTGAAGTCAACTCCGAGAAGAAATTGGTAGCGAGTGATGCGGCCACCAGGTATCCTCTCAACGCAGCATTGGGATCTGTGCAATTAATAAGAGTAAACTGTGAGTTTGATGCGGCTGTTAAAAAGCAGCCGTGACTTACCAGGCGAAGACGACAGCTTTTGCTTGATGATGGGATTCAGCGATAGATCTGCCTTTGCGCAATGCCAGCGTGGCTCTCGTGCGCATCTCTGAACAAGGCAGTCCAGCCCTTGCGTGTGACACGAGACCAGATCTGCTTGGAAGTTCTTGAGGAAAGCACCAGTCATATATTCACTGGACTCAGCAGCCTCTTTCAACGTGTCTTCACTCTGCGTTTCTCCGTCAACGGGCTTCTTCTTCACTGCATGTTCAGGTGCAAACGCTTGTAAGAGTGCCAGATCACCATAGGGAGTCAGGTCGAACGAAATGCGGTAGTCGCAGATGTTGCGCATGAACGCGCGATGCAAGAGTCCAGCACTCATGCAAACCAGCGTTTCCAACACCCAAAGCGGCAGGTCGACGAGAATATCGATCGTGTCGTCTTGCTCATCAGCGTTCTTGGATTCTGCAGATCCAATTGCAGTAAGAAGTTCACGTCGCTTGAGTAGCACATCGGCCATCATCTTGTTGCTGGACAGAATGGAGAAATCGCCCTGGCTGCTCTTGGACGAAGCCGATCGCACGGACGACAGCACGTGCATGAGAGATCCGCATGCGAGCACGAAATCCAGCTGACGCTGCAGCACAGATCCAGCTTTGGTCACGGATCTCCATTGCGTCAGCACATCCCAGCAGTTGTTGGCCATGCAAAACGAAACCAGGTTCTTCCATCGCCCTCGAGCATTTGCTTCATCGCCCGTCAGAATCGAGTTTGCGCTTCCATTATCCGCTGCATCTTGCATTTCCTGGCGGAACGCTGCAATGAACTGGTCCTTCTCGGCTGGCGACGAAAACACAAACATACCGTTCAAATCCGAGGCGAGGCGGCAATGGCTGCGTTGGCGCTCGGTCGAGTTCCGCAAGTGCGACTCCAGAGACGCCAGCTCCTCCTCTTTTTGCGTGACTGACTGGGCTCCTTCGTCAACTGGAACGTTGCAATCGCGTAGGATATCGACAGCTCCTTCTAGTGAAGCGATGGACGTGAAGTTACTGAGAAGTCTCGCCAGCACGTTCTGCAGTCGCTCCTTCTGCGGCTTGTCCACTTTAGCGTACACGAACTCAACCAGTCGGAGCAGGAACTGCACCAGCTCTGCAAAGAGCGATGAGGTGGTGCCGAGCTCACGTCCTTCAGAAGCTGAGCTCCCTGGCGCAGAGGCGTAGAAAACCTCTTCGTGCAGCAGACGGAAACAGATGCAGAGACAGCTTTCCAACGCGATCAGACCGTCCTGCTTGGGCGTCCGGAGATACTTGGTCACGGCATTGCCCAGCGCCACTCGCTTGTAGAGAAAGCGGAGTTTGGTGAGCTCTGCTTCGTTGCGCTCCGTGCCTCTGCCCATGCGGACCAAGCGCAGTGCTTGCTGCTCCAGCCGCATTCGGAATCCAGGCGGCAGTCGCGCCGACTCGTACGCGACCACATCGGTCCGTAGAATCGCCACGACCTGTTCCCAGTCCCGCAGTTCCCACGCGGCTTCCAGCTGCGCCTCAGTCGACTTAGGCAACGCAGAGCCGTCGGACATCGAGCGCGACTCCAGCACGGCTTCGCAAGCGGCCAGATACCCTTCCAGCGTCGCTTTGTCCTCAAACGCCACGTCCTGATGGTCTTCGAGCAGTTCCAGCGCGCGGCTGAAGTACTCGTAGGCCTTCTCGTAGCCGCAGAAGCTGAAGAAGTACTCGCCCAAGTCGTAGAACGTGTCCAGCTGCGTCTGGAGCGCGAGCTTCTGCGCGTCCTGGTTCATCAGGATGGCCTCGACGTTCTGCGCCACCTGCGCGTGGCTGTTCTTGAGGTCGCCCAGCGCGCTCTGGAACGTGGCCGCGAGGTCCTCAGCGTCGTTCTTGTTGCTGCTGGTCAGGTACCGGTTCTGCGACTGGTGCACCATGGCGCGCAGCGTCCAGCGGTTGTGCAGCACGTGGGCCTCGTAGGGCGCCAGCACCACGTTCTTGGTGAACTCCGAGTGCGCGGCCACGGGGCCGCCCTCGGCGAAGTCCACGATGCCATCCACCAGCAGCCGCTGAAAGTGCAGCGGCAGCGACTGCTCGATCGTGGCCAGCGGCAGCTGCATCTGCAGCGCGACCTGGGCCGCCACCAGCAGCAGCGCCTTGTACCGACTGTTGCGCACGTTGCCTTCGTCCGCCACGACCTGCGCCTGGTCCAGGAACTCGCGCACGAGCTCGATCGCGGACGTGGCGCTGTGTTCGCCACTCGCCTGCTGACTGCGCAGCGTCTCCAGCTGTAGCAACAGAGACAACTGATGAGCGCTAGTCCCCTCACGCGGTCAGTAGAGCGCAACGTACATGCTTCTGCAGCGCCTCCGGATGCAGCAGAAACTCGAACCAGGCGTACGAGGGCACGGCCAGCGGGATCTCCACCAGAGGCTGCTGGAAGATGGACCGGTACACGCCGTCGTCCTCGCGCTCCTGCGCCTGCGGCCGCGGGGATCCAGGCATCAGCACCATATTCGCCTCTTGCTCGCCCAATTGACGTATAGTGGGGCCACAGTGTGTATATAGGTGTATAGTATACATCCGCATGACATTCGAAATCAATTTTCAATTATGTTGTCACAGTAAATTAGTTCTATCAAGACAGTCTGAGTGTGGCATTATGCCGAGTCCAGTGGATGCGGTCGCTCGCTCTTGACGTGCGGGGTCTCGTTCTTGATGGCCACGGTCGCGTGGTACGCTTCCGCCAAGGCCGAGGGCGAGATGAACGGGTTGACGGCATCCACACGGCGCCGCTTCTGCGGAGTTGGCGTCCTAGCTGCAAGCAGTGCAGGCGGCAATCTGACCTCATCGCCGTCTTTCGTCAGGTCCACGACGATTCCTTCAGCCGAGGCCGCCTCGATGCGCTGGTTGATCGCATCTTCAACGGACATGGCGCCCACAATCGCGATCTCCTGGTCTTCCTCGTCATCGCCATCGTTCCCTGCTGCAAGCGCTCGAAGCGCCGCCGCCGAGCAGATCTCCATGCGCACCACACGACGTGTGGGCAGGTCGAACCCTTCGCATACGTAGGCGCTCCCATCGGTCTGCTCGCCGTCAAAGAACGAATCGTCCGCCTGGACGGCCTTGGTGGTCGTGGCGTGGATCTCGTCGTACAGCGCTGCTTCCATGGTCTTCTCGGCCACGAAGCGCACGACCGTGACTTCTTTGTTGGTCTGCCCCATGCGCAGCACGCGGCCGATGGCCTGCTGCTCCAGAGTGCTGGCCTGCGCTGCGCTGTAGCCCACTGGGTCCATGAAGATCACGTGCGACGCCACTTGCAGATTGATACCCGACGCACTCGTGAGCGAGTTGAGCAGCAGCACTTGCGTCTCGCCAGTTAGAAACCGCAGCACATGGGCGGCCTTGGTCTCACTGGACTGGTGCTGCAGGAACACAGCACACGAGATATCGCACTGGCGCAGAGCCTTCTCCAGCACCTTGAGCGCGCTGTCCCACATCGTGAAGATCACGACCTTGATGCGGCGCAGTCGCTGCAGGTAGTGCAGTAAATGCGCGATCTTGCTGCCGAACTGCGGAATGGCCGTGGCGTCGTCCAGGACGGCGGGGGAGCGCTTGAGCTGCATGCACTCTTCGATCTGCTTGAGCTCCTCGTCCACGACCACCAGAGCCCGCGGACATCGCTCTTTGAGCGTGGATTCCATGACACTGCCAAAGTACTCGACCTTGCTCTGCGTGTCAAAGTGCTTGCGCAGATAGTCCTCGATCTCATCCTGATGGTACAGAATGAGATCCATGGGCTCGGGTGGTAGCTTGTTCACCCACTGGCCATGGCGACTGAGCATTCGGAAGCCCTTCTCCGTCTCGCTCCGGTCGTTAAACAGTTCAGCGAGTCCACAGGTCTCCATATCAGCAAAGCACTCGCGCACGCCCCAGTAGACCTGGCTCTGAATGGCCTTGCAGATTGCCACGGTGTTGCGTGTAGCTGCCTCCATGGCCAGTACCTCTTTCTTGCGCATGTTGGCCACAGCCAGCTGCCGGTCCAAGTGGTATTTCTCGTTCTTGAACACGTCGGCTGGGCTCTTGACTGTCGCACTTGCATTGGTTGTCGCTCGCTCTCGCTCCAGCACGCGGTCCGAGATGCCTGCGTGCACGGCGCTCTGTCTCGCGCGCTTGAACAGCTCCGACCAGAGCCTCTTGGACATCGCAGCGGCCGAATTCGCTGCTTCCGCATCCATGGGCGTGTCGTTGGCTGGCCTTGTGTTGGTGTTCACTTTGCCATCACCCACATCGTCGACTGCGAAGATATCTTCGGCGGAGCTCTTGCTGGTGGCCATGATGCGCTCGATCTGGTACATGAGCAGCTCGCGCGGGTGCAGCTTGACCGATATGTACGTCTCCGTGACCTTGATCTTGCTGGTGATGGCGTCCTGCTTGACCTGCGCGCAGTTGCGAAGGTACAGCTTGCGCTTGATGTCGTCGAACGCTGGGTCCTTGGGCATCAGCCGCAGCCGCTTGAAGCCCAGCAACTGGTTGTTGGCGTAGATCGAGTCGGCCGCCCGCGGGAACGGCGTGGCTGTGATCAGCCAGACGTTCTCGCACTTGCGCGTGAGCTGCACGAAGCAGTCCTGCGACTCCTTTCCAGGCAGCACCAGGTCCTGCACCTCTTCAAACACCACGCGGCGCCAGGTCTTGGCTGGAATATGCAGCAACGTGACCCAGACGTTGCCCGAGTACGCCTTGTGCACGAACTTGGCGGCCCCTGTGTACTCAGTCATGGCGTCCAGGTCCACGAACAGCGGCCGGCCCTGGGCCCCAACCTCACGCGAAAAGAGCTTGCCGCGGTGGTAGAAATGTGCACGTGAGGCCACGGCCTCATCCACGCCCACGAGCACGAGTGTGCGGTTCGAGATCTGCTCCGGGTCCATGGCCACGTATCGACGCATGCCAACGACCACGTTGATCTCGCCGGGCTTGACGAACTTCTCGACCTCCATGCGCCACTGCTCGAGCAGATGCGGCGGCGCGATCACGAGGTTGCCACCCAGCGTCACGTTCAGTGGCTCGGACACGATGAGTGCGAGCATGGCGGCCGTCTTGCCCATGCCAATGGCGTCGGCCAGACAGCCGCCCTTGGAGAAGTAGTCCAGCACGCCGAAGTTGAACTTGGCGACCTCCTCATTGCGCGACTCGATCTGCAGCATGCGGTAGAGCGACCGCTGCTGGTGCGCATACAGCGGCAGCTCTTCGCGAAAGGCCGCGGGCGTGGGCTCTTCGGGCGCAGTCAGCGGCAGGAACGGCACCTGGAACTGCACGTTCTCGTCCACACTGGGGCCGCCCGAGCCTATGAAGGACGCGATGGAGATCTGTTGCGTGGGCTTGCGCTTCTGCGGCGTGCGGCGCTGCGGAGTTCGCTGGCGCTCGGCCGGACTGGCGCCGCCCAGGAACATGCTTCAGCTCACCTGATCTGATGGTGATGGGGATGCGTTTTGGCGCGTAAATGCATACGTTTGCAAAATACCGGTAGATATAAATAATACCGGTATGGAGCAATGATAGGAAGGATGTGGACCGTGCCAGATGATTACGCTGGAACTGCAAGTGAGATTGTGGCACGGGAGCCCACTTTTGCGGGTCTTGTGGTTGCGAGGTTGTTAAACCGGACCACCAGAGGCACAAGCAAGAGGGACCAGCATGAAGGCCGTGGTGGCGAGAAGTATGCGCTCGCGCGCTCGCGTTGCTGTGGCGCAGGGCGCCCGCGCTTCGGTACGTCGTGTATATGAGTGACTGGGGCGTGTGCGGATGTGGTCTGCGGTAGCGGTAGCGTTACTGTGGCTCCGCAGGGAGCGTCGCGCCGGAAGACGGATGGGAGAGCTCATGGAGATGATGTTCTGGTGTTCGTGTTCTAGATGGCTGCGCAGCGCGTGACGCGCGAGTTCGCACCTGCCCGCACGTTCTCCGTGCTGCAGAAGGCGACGGGATCCCAGGGAGCGAGGTGTGACTCAATTGCTGATTGTCTGGAGCCTGTGGATCTTGGCTCACGATGTCGTCCTTGGTTCTAGCTTCCTGATGCAGACGCGATCGTTCAGCGCTAGCGCCGCTGAGGCCGTGCCCGTGCCGTCCATGGGCGACTCCATCTCGGAGGGCACTGTGGTTGAGTGGATCAAGGGTAGGGCCCTGTCGCCTGCTTCCTTCCCCATGAGACATGGCTCATTGACCATTGTCTCTGTCTCTGTTCAGCGCCGGGCGATTTCGTCGAAGCCGATGAAGTCGTGGTCGTTCTGGAGACCGACAAGGTAATACATCTAAGCTCTAGTGCGGCCATACAGCTTCAGCTCCTGACCTGATGTGGTACCTTTAGGTCAGCGTGGACGTGCGTGCGCCGTTCTCGGGCGTGCTGGAAGCGCAGTTGGCCAAGATCGACGAGAACGTGCTCGTAGGAGCGCCTCTCTTCAGCGTCGTGAAGCAGGAAGGCGGCGCCAGCAAGCCCGCCGTAGCCTCGACCCCTGCCACTGCGCCTACGCCGGCTGCTGTTGCCCCTGCTGCCTCCAGCGCGGCCGAAGAACTCTCGACCGTAAACGTTCCTTCCATGGGCGACTCCATCTCGGAAGGCACGATCGTCACTATCTTCAAGCGTACGTCCATCTTGTATTGGCTCTTGTGCTGTAGTAAACGTTCTGATCTCTTGCTGATGGCTTACAGAGGTGGGCGACTACGTCAACGCCGATGAACCCGTGCTGATCGTTGAGACCGACAAGGTGCGCCATCTTGAAGATTGATTGGCTTGGCTAAATTCCCATTCTAAAGCTCCATTCCTTCGCTCGTGCAGGTCAGCGTGGACGTGAACGCCCCGTTCGCCGGTAAGATCACGAGTGTGTTGACCAAGCTGGACGAAGTCGTCCAAGTCGGTGCCCCGATCTTCGTCATTGACAAGGCCGCTGCTCCCCCTGCCGGTACGTTTTCTCTTGCGATGAAGCCACGACGCGAAGTTATCCACTGACGTATGTCTGCTTTTATAGCTGCGGCTCAGCCTGCTGCTGTTGCTGCTCCGGTGGCTGTTCCTGCTGCCGCTGCGACTCCCGCCAAGCCTGCTGCTGCCCCAGCTTCGGCGTCCCCGATCGCTGCGCCGGAGGTCTCGTCCCCTGGCCGCTACAACCGCAACGAGACCCGTGTGCAGATGAGCCCCTTGAAGCTGCGCGCTGCTCAGCGTCAGAAGGACACGCAGAACTCCGCGGCCATGCTCTCGACCTTCCAGGAGTGCGATCTGGGCAACCTTATCGCTCTGCGTGAAGAACTCGGTGAGGCCTTTGAGAAGACTCACGGCGTCAAGCTCGGCTTCATGTCGACTTTCCTCAAGGCCAGTGCGCTTGCCTTGCAGAAGGTGCCCGCTGTCAACTCCTGTACGTTGCTACTCTTCTTGTCTTCGTTCAGCTCGGCTTGGTTACTGACTTTGCTCTCCTTCCAGTCGTGGACATGGACTCGCAGGAGATCGTGTACAATGACTTCGCGGATATCAACGTCGCCGTTGCGTCGGAACGCGGCATCGTGATGCCCGTGATCCGCAACGTCGAAGCCATGAGCCTAGCCAACGTCGAGAAGTCGCTTGCGGCCTTCGCTGACCAGGCTCGCGATGGTACGCTCGCTGTGGAGGACCTGGCTGGCGGTACCTTCACTATCGCGAACGGCGGCGTGCACGGCTCGCTTCTGAGCACGTCCATGCTCACGGCCCCGCAGTCGGCCATCCTGTCGGTGCACAGCGTCAAGATGCGTCCGTCCTTCCACAACGGCCAGATCGTGCCCCGCCCGATGATGTTCCTGTCGCTGACGTACGACCACCGCATCATTGACGGCCGAGAAGGCGTGACGTTCCTCAAGAGCATCGCCGAGTCCGTGCAGGACCCGCGACGTCTGCTCATGGACCTTTAGAGGAGCCCAACTGCCTTGAGCTCGCTTCATTTCGACTGAATGGATTGAGACAGGAAGAAGAAAATCCCCATAAACCCAAAAGTACAAACTTCTCAAAACGATCAAGTTGCCCTACTTTACACAATTCCCCAAAATACCTATCCATTACTATACATGAGCTATACGTTTGTCAAATGCATGTTGCGCGAAGGTATCCCACCCTGGGGCACGTGCTTGCGCTCTCCAGTACCAAGGGCCTGTTTTGTGGCGGAGCTCTTCGCTCATCATGCTGCTGCTGCGCGACACTCTGCGGCGCCACGCGCTGCGGGTCAGAGCCTCGGGGGGAGCGTCCCGCCGGTCGCTGGCGGTGGCGCACTCCAGCGCGCGGCCGGAGGAGGAGAAGAAGCCCTCGGCCGGCCACGAGCTGCCGCATCGCGCGCTCTTTGCGCATCGCCCGTCGACGACATCGCGAGCGAACAGCAGCAGCCGCACAGACGAGAAGCGAGCGAATGGAGCAGCCCAGCCACAGCCACAGCCACGAAGCAAGGCGGAGGTGGCGGCTGCAAAGCCTGGAACGCTGTCGCAGGAGTCGATCGAGAGGTACGAAGCGCGCATTTGTTCCCCCCAATGTAGCTGTGCTGATGGATCTCTGGTTGAAATGCAGAGCCAAGCACCACTTGACCACGCTCTGGACGAATGTGCAGCGCAGATCAAAGCCCGTGGCTGGCGAGTCCGAGTACCAGAAGCAGAAGCGACTGCAGAAGGCCATGACGGGCCAGCTGGACCGACTGCTGCGCCGCTACCGCGAGCAGAAGCAGTATGCGCAGATCGAGGCCGCGTCGTTCATCTGGGAGGACGTCTTCCCGCAGTTCGCGCACAACCACAAGCACCGCACGATCATCTGCGAGCACTACGCCTTCGCGCTCAACCAGCAGCAGCGGTTCCAGGACGTCATCGCGATCTTCTTCACTCGCCAGGCCGCGCTGCAGCAGCAGCTCAAGGAGCTGGACAGCGACAGCCAGGAGCCGTCCACCGCGTATGCGCAGCCCGTGATCATGTCGCAGCTGCTGGGCGAATCGATCCTGCTGGCCTGCGGCCACGTGAAGGAGTCTGCGGCGGCGCTGCAGCTGCTGCGCTTCATGAAGCACCAGGGCATCCGCGTGACCAACGTGGCGTACTTCCACGTGATCACGTCGCTGGTCAAGGACGAGCGCTTCTCGGACTTCGACCTGGTGCTACAGCTGTGCGAGGAGAGCGTGGCCACGCTGCAAGAGCCCGTGGCGCTGTCGCTGCAGCCCACGATCATCACGATCGCAGCTGAGAGCGGCGACGTGCACCGCGCCATGGAGCTGTACCACCATCCTCGCGACGCGCCCATGTGCAAGTTCACCGAGTTCCGCTTCGAGATCTGTCTGCAGACGCTCTGGGCGCAGCGGTTCCAGGACGAGGCGCTGCACGTGTACGACCACGTGATGCGGTCCAAGACGGCGTCTGCGTCGCTCAAGGAGCGCGTGTCCAAGTGGATCCTGGGCCAGAGTCTCAAGAACGACCGCAACAACAACGCTCTGGAGGCCACGGAACACATCCTGGCCACCATGGACCGCCACCAGATCTACGCCAACAACCACAGCATGTATCCGCTGCTCCGCGCGCTGCTGCAGACCGAGGAAGCGATCGACTCGGTCGCGGACCTGCAAGGCTTCTTCAAGCAGTACCCGTTCGTGCTCGGCTGGAACTCGTTCACGATCTGCGAGGCCATCATCGCCAGCATTCGCTGCGAGCGCGTCAAGATGATCGACCAGCTGCTGGTCTACGCGCTGGACCAGCACATCCCGATCAAGTACGCGGCGCTGGAGGCCGTCGTGGCGTTCTACTTCAAGCTCGGCATGATGACCGATCTCACCATGACGGCCGATCTGGTGCGCGCGCTGCGTCTGAACAAGCACATCCCGCTGGGCATCGCCATGACCGAAATGGGCATTTCGGCGAACCTGCGTCTCGGCCGGTTCCAGGAAGTGATCCACCTGTTTGAGGACTTCGCGGCCATGGACGGCGACCGGAAACGCGTCATGTCTCGCCGTATCATGCTCAAGTCGGCCCACAAGGCCTACGCCGCTCTGAATCGCATCGACGAGGCCCACGCCATGCAGCGATTGCTGCATCAGAGCTACGGCAATCTGCTGAACGGGTCGGAGCCGTGGGACGAGGACGAAGAGATGGAGCACGAGCGGCTGCAGCAGGAAGCCCAGCGGGAAATGCCCATGGACTGCGACGCCGCGGTGGACGCCTACGCCAAGCAGGAAGGCGACCACGAGGAAGCAATAGACAGATAGACAAGACTAGACGAGGGGTTTGTGTAGCAAAATAACACGTGCGCTTTCAGTTCCCTTGCTGACTCGAAGCTCTGACTCGATGGATTCAAGTGCTATTCGTGTCTCTCGTGGTATAAATAACAGACTGGAGCTGGAAGGTTGGACGGATCAGTCAGTCCGCAGTGCTTGGCTTGGACGCCAATGGAGGCGGAAGAGGACGTCTGCGACGCCATGGCGATGGACGTGCTGCTGGAGAGCGACCAAGGTCTGGATCTGAGTGCGATCGTGTCCATGGACGAGATGGTCGAGCCGCCGACGCCAGAGATCGCAGCATTCGATCCGTTCGTGCGATGGCTCCTGGGCTCCACGCTGGAGGAGCTCACGTCCTCCTCCTCGCCCTTCACTATGGATCCAAGTCCAGAAGACAACAACGAGCCAGCAACTGTAGCCGAGGCCAGTGGAGCTGAATGGGGCCAGGCGCAATTGGACAGAGCGGATATCGAGGGTCAACTCGATGCCGCGACGGACGTGCTCTCAGTCGCCTATCGCGAATGCGCCGGCGTGGACGAACAGGTGAAGCATCTGGAGGACGAGCGAGCCAACAGCAATGCGCGCATTGCGCTGCTGGAGGCGCGCATCGTGAAGCACCTGCAGGACCGAGACCTGGCGATTGCTGAGAAGTACACGACCGAGAAGCTCATTGTGGAAGCCGAAGCGTACAACAAGACCAACGGGTCGAACCAGCACCACCTGCGATCCGCTACCGCGATCCTCAGCGGCCTATGGATGCGCTCCAAGACCGTCGTGGCCAGCGCCCAGGCGGAGAAGGAGCTCCAGCGGCTGCAGACCCAGATCGCTGACACCAAAGTGGCAACAGCGCTGGCCAAGACCGAGCTGGACGCGCATTACTACAAGCTGCGGCAGCTGGAGCAGAAGTGCGCCCACGTCAAGCTGGAGATCGCGCAGGCGAGTGCGCTTGAAGACGATTTAATGGCGAGTCTGGACCAATTGACTCGCGAGAGGCGGCAAGCGGCCGAGCAATTGCAGCACGTCTCGCGCTTCTCAGCAGCATGTCTGCAGGCCAGACGCGGAGTTCGCAAGCTCAGCAGGTAGAATAAAGTAGTTAGCATTATCAGATCGATACCTCAGCTAAAATCGAAATCATATTGACCCTAACTGGAAATAGAATCGATTCCATGGCTGACATCAGACAAGTCACTGTTTCAACTCTCTTCAAATGCCGATTGGTACGAATCTGACTCTGCTCTGTGGCTCACCACGGCGCGTCTTAAGCTCGTCGTGTTGTAGGAACACGAGTGGCGTCATTCAATGCTTCGCGGCGAGCATATGTGCGCCGTGCTTCCACATACAGCGACAGCACATCGTGGCTTCGTGTGTTCGCCGTGTCAACTCTGGCGTTCACACCAGCATTTACATTCGCAATCTTGATTGAGCTTTTGCCCTTGCAGCAGCCAAGTGAAGGCTGGAAAGCCAACTGGGTCTTCTGGATCCGGTTGCTCTTGTCGAGCACTGTCCTTTCCTTCGGGGTTGCTATCCAGACGACCGTTTTGGTTCCTGCTGCTGAGTTGAGAATCAAGCACGCTCTGTTCATTGCTATTGGCACTTCCATCGGATTTGTCTGTCAGCTGTTAGCGGTAGCTCGGTTCTGGCGCTTTCCAATTCCGTTCCTGATCCTTCTCGGTAATCCAGCGTGGCAAATATCTCGGTATTTGTGCTTACTTCTCGCCATTGGGCTAAAGAAATGGCGAGAGGTCCCAGAGATCAAGAAGCAACTGAGTGTTGCGAGGAAAGTTGCGTCAATGCAATCAGTTATGGTGCTAATATACCCAGTCTACAACGCCATCTTTCTACGTCTCCATGGATTCACTCAAGTGGCGTTCATTCTTCTGCTTCCAGTCATCAAGTTTTCCATGACAAGGCTTCTTACACGCACGACGGCTGGGATTCCAGCGGCCACAGCCTTTGGACTCGTCACTGTCGAGCTCTTTGACGCGCTGTACCATTTCAAATGCATGCAGACGGCGGGTTCGATGCTCTCAGGCGCTGGACTTATCACCGTCGACTTGTTTCAAAACATTTATCACCTTTGGCATCTGCACAAGCACGTGCGGAATGTGAAGCAGAATTTGGCTCGGAACGGATCAACGGACGAATACGAGGAGATGATCCGACGATCTATGAGTCGATCAGTATCGAGATCTCGCTCGCTGCTGAGATTTCAAGTTTCAAATCAGTCTGCACCGTCGAAAGTGACAGTGGTTCCTGTTGACTCCCAAGGACTTCCAGAACAGGTGCGTGAAGTTTCATGGACCCAGAGCCCACCAATGACAAGACTGGACAAAAGCGTCCACGCACTGCTCTTAGAGTGCGAGCATATCGTCCTCACGGAGTTCATTGAGTGCGCCGTTCCGATGTTTTACGCCCTCTACATGGTTATTCTCTTCCACTTGCCCAACTCCACGTTTTACCCAGAGATGCGGCGTCTTGACGCAGTCGCGCTGACTTCAACCGTCTGCAATATCGCCGTTTATGCCGCACTTGAACTGTTTTCACTCTTCTATGTTCATTTCTTCCTGCGCTGGAAGTTCAGCATTTCGGCGCTGGACTTACTGGCAAACTTGTTGGAGCGAGAAGTGGCAATTCTGCAAAGCGTGTTCATGACATGGGTCATTATCGTGCTTCAATTCACACTAGAGCATGGCGGTACGTGGTGTGCGAGGCGGTTTTCGGTAGTTCTAAAATTCTAACTTGTTTGTGGCTGCTAGGGGTGGATTATTCGTTTAAATTCCAATGGGATTGAGATTCCTCTACATACAACGATGTGATGGTGATCATATTGCAAGTAATGTCGATGCAAAGGAAGTGAAATAACTGTCTAAAGCTTGTAGATTTTTTTTTTTTGCGTATGGGCGCATGATTTACCTATGGCTTTTTACTCTGTGGCTTAAGGATCGCTCTTGCTAATATTGAAATCACTACACAGTGCGAATGCTCTGAAATCCAATACACCCGACTCGCTTTGGAGTCCGTTCGATCACTTGTTTGTTCCTGATCTGCGCAGGAATCATTTTGTGTGGCTGCATCTGAAACAGCTACCATGTAGCACACAAGCTTCTTGAGGAATGGCTTCGCAATCATCCCCAGAACGTCTACGTTATATCGTACTCGATCCTCACAACTAACGACGATGCCATTTGCTTCTTACTCTGCTCTCACTGGTTGAAGTTGGTGAACTCGCGTAATCCTCTTCTTCAGGCGTGTGGATGCGTCCAAGCACCTTACTGTGATGCGGGTACCGACCGAACGCTCGATGAGCGACGTGTGATGCTGGATGGACTTGTGGCCCATTTGGCACATGAGCTCTGGCTGGGTCTCGCACGTGCGAAGCACCTTCTGGAGCTTCTCCGAGGCCAGTGCGTCGTCATCCAGCGAGTGCATCAGAGGCAGGAAGGCGACGTGATACGATCTTAGTGTCCATGGTGAAAGCCTTTGGCGAGCCTCGATAGATTCGCGTGGGAACGTTTGCAGAGAATGCCAGGATTTTCTCTGCATCGATTCGAATTCGGATCTGCTCATCGAACGCAAGATGCTGTAAAAATACTTGGCGCTGCGGACAGATCCGAGCCAGAAGGACAGCACTTCACTCTTCAGATTGGCTGCCATGACCAAACGCTCACTTGCACTTGCTCTGCTTCGCTACCATGGACGATGAGTGCGAATAGTGAGCCTTCCGTCTCGAAGAGGCTCTTAAGCAGTGGTTTTCAAAGTGTTCGAATTTGAAACGGGCGGCTAATTTTGCACCCAGACGATACTTTTTATTGTTAGCACCCAGAAGATATGTTTATTATTAGCAATTTTATATTCTCTGGAGCGGGAGCATTGAGAATGTGGAGTATCCGTTACGGATACTCCTGTTTCCGTCCCAAATTAGATTGAGGGCTTCTACAAAGTAAAACGAATAACCTCAAGAAACGACTCATCTAAAGAGTCGCGAACGAGAGCTAGCTAGGTAGTCCAGTAGATAGCTCATTTTCTCTTTCTCTTCATCACGCTAATACAAGCCAAACATTGCCATCATCATCATGTCGGACGCGATCACCACAGACTCCATCGCTTTCGTCGGCCCGCGTCATGCACCAGAGTTCACGGACTTCCAGTACGTGAAGGTGGTCAGGATCCGCGCATCCACCATCCAAGTACGAGTGGTGGCCCGGATGCTGAAGACCTTGATCTCGAGTTTGAGATGAAGCCATCGATCTTGGTCATCCGCTTGGTGTCAATCGACGAGGAAGTACACTGGCCAGGCTCGTTTGTTGGTCGACCTTTGGCCTTTGTTCGACGCCCCGGTAGAGCGATGAACCAGTGGACGTACGGCCTCGTGTTGGGTTATTCGATGAATGGAACAGCACCTCCATGTACTCGACAACGACGAGCACGTTCAAGTCGAGCTGACCGACCCCCCTTCAGTTATCAAGGTAGACAACCTTACGTACGCACTTCAAACAGGAGCGACCATGAACGTGTCTGCTCTGAACGCAGTTGAGCTGCTCGAGGTCCAAAACCAAGTCTACGCATCAACTAGAGTACTCGAGTCCACCCAACTGCCCTCCAGTATAACAAGTTTGCTCTCAGTACCTTTCTCTCCTGAGAGCATCGTGTCGATCATCCGTCCAGACACGTTGCAACTACTGCAGGTCAGCAGGGAATTCGTGGCGTCGTGTATGATTGGCCTCGATGGGAAAAGCGACGTATCGCAGCAGATCCCTGTCATCAGAGAGTGACGACGAGGAAGAATATGACTCCGAGTACGATATCCAGAGTGTACAGCGCCAAAACCTTCCACTCCGCAAACGATCGCGAACTCAGGAAAGCGCGACCTCAACATCAAACGCTCAAGGTAGTCGAGACAGCAGACCTGACGCGGCGTTTTGTCCATTAGCGACCGAGGAGCAAGTCCACGAAGCCATCCGGCATTCATCGTTAGAAGGTAAGATCCCGCAATCTATTTTGGAGGTAGTGCAACAAGGCGCGCAAACCCAGGTTCTCGCGACACCTCCTGTACTTCGTGGCCTATACGACTTTGGCTTCGGTCTGAGGGGGCTCTCCATTATGCACTTCGTTCGAGTGGACCCTCTGGAAGCCTATGACGAAGTCCCATCATGCAACATGACGGATTTCTCACGGAAGAACAAGCTCCTTCCAGCTCAGACACCAAGCACTATCAACGACATCGTTGGAGCGCTCAAAACACTCTTAAAGTTTGCGCGCACTTTCTATAATGAGGAAGTGCTGGCTGTCCTCGAAGAAGCATCGACATTTTTCTCATCGATGTCAAGTTCTCCGGATGCAAAGCCATGCATCATGCTCGTATGGTGAGCCAATACCAAGCTCGGCAACTATAGAAGTACGCTGCTCACTTATGGAATGGAAGCGGCGAGTCGAGTCAAGAGTGAATTCGCGCGCTCTGATCCCCAGTTGCTGGAGCTCTACCACGTGCAAAACGAGCGCCGCATGCTGGAAGCTTTGAGCCAGCGCAGAGGTCCGTCTCAGTATCGTGGTCAGCATCGTGATCAGTACCGCGACCAGCACCGCGATCAGCACCCGAAGAGTCAAAAGCGGGTGGCATTTCCGCTTGAAGTATCCCAGGCGCTCCCAATGCAAGGCAACAAGCCCATCTGCGTTCGGTTTCTGTCTAACGTAGGCTGCACAGGTGGTGCTCCAGGTCAATGCTATCATCAGCAGCGTGCCCATTTCTGACCGAAGTTGATCCCGGACGTCGTCAAACAGTTCATTGAAGCGCGGTACCAAGGCCTGGACCCTCAATTTACCGACCTCTGAAGTTAAACCCACGCCGCTCACGCATTGGACGACGTGGGTTCTCGCATCATTGTCCATGAAACAGTTCAAGCCAAACTGCCAACCATCGTCAAAAATACCATGCCTAATTGTGGTATAGCCTACACTGAGCGGCGCAAGGATGGCCCAGTAGCGGAGATCACAGCGCGCATGGACACCGAAGCAGAGCCACCACCCGGTGCTAAGGATGAGCATTCCGAAGCACCAGACAGTCAACAGTGCGCACTCGGTCATTTCATGAACAGTCTCCGATATCTGAGCGCTCACTGCCAGCAAATGATTGTTGAAGAAGTGTCGGCTTGCGCACCCGAAGTTGGGGAAGCAATCCAGATGACCGAAGACTTTGGCACGGATAAGATTGACACGTCATTAGTGTCAAAACTGTCGTCATGGGCAGTTGAATCAGGCTTGTCGCTCCCTCAAGTTGTGCGTACAATTCGAGGCCAAACGCAGCTGGACTCTCGGCGCAGCAAGGACCTGTACGAGATCCCTCGATTTCAGGATGCGTCAATCAACACAGCTCTGCATCGTTGGAACGTCATTGTTCGCGAAGGAGTTCGGCCAGAATGGAGTGCGGACATGCCCACTCGTCAACACCGCCGGCCAATCAATCACAAATCAATTCAGCAG
>JAADXR010000446.1:0-25729 GCA_023337935.1 Elongisporangium anandrum
GCTACGTCTATTCCTCGTATGGAAATGACTACTACCCGTCATCGTACAACTCGTATGGCTATGGCTACCCTTCGTCCTACGGCTCGTACGGCTATGGCAACTCGTACTCTGGCTACAGCTATCCTTCGTACTCCAACAATGGCTACTACTACGACGAAGGCTTGCAGAGCAATGTTGGAGCGTCAACTGTCGGAGCATCCACCCCAGCTTAGGCGAGAAAGGCGCCTGCCAAGTCCACTGAGAAGGCCAAAGCCACAACCAAGCCTTCCAAGAAGTGAGTTTATTCATCACAGTCGTTTGTATGTGTTCCTGTAGGAGCAAGAGTCAATCTGTAATCGAGTCAATTCATCTACCAATGCATTTTTATTGTATATTACTACTGACCAGCGTGCTACTGCAAACCCAATCTATCGCGACTGCTGCTGCATTTGCTGCATCCGCGCCGCCATATTGGCCATTTGCTGTTCGTCCAGCGCCACAGAGGCCAGCTCCATGGCCACGTCCTCCAGCAGCGCGCCCATATTGGCCTCGTCCACCTGCATGTCTTCGTCCTCTGCGCCTGGTGGGTGACTGAAGAACGTGTTGGCCACAGCAGCGTCCTGCTCCTCGACGTACTCCTCGTCCTCTTCGTCGTACTCTTCCTCTTCCTCGTCGTACTCTTCGTCCTCCTCTTCGTCGTCCGAGTCCAGATCAGCCACGGTGCGCACCTTGGGGCCGCTCTGCGCCGCCTCGGGAACCTCCACCACGGCCACGATCTCCTCCTCCTCGTCGTCGTACACGAAGCGCGTGTGCTTGCCCTGGAAGACCGGCAGACCGCGCTTGACGTTCTCCTCGTCCTGGAAGAAGGCCGACTTGGCGCCGATCTCCGGCTGCATGCGCACGTCGGCGTTCAGCGCCTCGACCATGGCCGTGGTGTACTCCAGCGCCTGGCGCTCATACTCCTCCTGCGAGATCTGCTGCGCGTACGCAGCGGTGGCATTGGGGTCCGAAGCCATGGCGAGCAGCTCTGGTCTGATAATGGCTCAGGAACGGATGGAAGGGCGGATCCGTGAGGTGGACCACGCCATTGTGCTCACAATGGTGTGGCACGGGAAAAAGACTTCGTGACCGTGTTTTGCAAAAATAATTTAGTGGAGACCGTATTTAGGCAAAATAGATGTCGTGTCATGTCTTTGTCTCACGTGATGACACGCAGGTTCCAGAAGGTCAGTTCCGTTCTAAATATCTAGTTATACAGGCATTTTATCCGTCTTTTTGTATCATTTCGTCCGTTTGTCTGCAACAATATTCAATTATAAAGGATTTCTACTGCAAGTCTCACCATGACGCAGCGGCACCGCCACTTTGCGGCTGCTCTTATACGCAGACCACAATTGACTAAGCACCTTCATCCCTCTACAAGAGCCAAACCGAAATTCCGCCCTCTGTGGACAACCCACATCGGAATTTCTGACCAAAGAGCGAGAATGAGCGAGATCGAGAAGCTGCAGGTGCAGATCCACGAGGGCGCGGAGGAGACCAAGTCGTACCTGGCGTCGGTAGGCTCGCTGTAAAGCTGACCTCTCTGGCTATCTGCTCATTCAAGTCCGAGCTGATGAATGTCTGTGGTTGCTTCTGTAGCTCAAGGAGAAGTTGGGCGAGTACGACGACCACTACAAGGTCTCGGAGACCGCCACGTCCTTCCTCCAGGCCGGCATGGACCGCGCACAGGCCTCTGTTGATGAGGTAAGACCGCTCTTTTAGCTGTAGCGTCTCCTTTGTGATGGAACCGGCCTTGTAACCTTGCAATATCGCTCCAATTAGCTGAAGTCGCTGGGCGAACGACTC
The DNA here is from genome assembly GCA_023337935.1 of Elongisporangium anandrum. Classification (NCBI taxonomy): domain Eukaryota; phylum Oomycota; class Peronosporomycetes; order Pythiales; family Pythiaceae; genus Elongisporangium; species Elongisporangium anandrum. Next base: position 1,828 of record JAADXR010000446.1, read on the forward strand.
AAGAGCGGCTCCAAGGACACGTCTGGCGCTGTGGTGGAGGCCGCCAGAGCCTCGCTGACCAAGGTGAACTCCTCTCTGGCAGATCTCAAGACCCGCGGTCGCGAGTACGACGAGAAGTTCAAGGACTCGCTGTCGTCCAAGGTGCACAGCGCCAAGGACGGCGTCGTGAGCGCGTCCTCGGCCGTGTCTAGCTCCATCGAGCACATCGTGAGCGCCACCAAGGCCAAGACGGCCTCAGGCTACGAGCAGCTGACCGAGAAGCTGGCCAGTGTGCAGACGTCCATCGGCGAGTACGCTTCGTCTGCTGGTCACAGCGCTGCCGGTACGTCTTGTCTGCATGTGCAGCCAGTAATGGGTTGAGCCCAATGGACTTACGCGGTTCTTGCTATCGCAGTTGTGACGGGCGAAGCGCTACTCAAGGCCGAGGAAGTGGACTCCAAGTACGGCGTGACGTACACGATCTCCGGCGCCGTGGCCGCCGTGACGGCCAAGGTGGGCGAGATCGACAAGTCGCTGGGCGTGTCGGAGACGGCGGCCTCTCTGGACGAGAAGGTCACGGGCGGCATGGGCGCCAGCCTCGTCAACAAGGGCCTGGACCTCGTGCACTCGTCGGTCGAGTACGTCTCGGAGACGCTGCAGCAGGTCAAAGCCTCGGCCACGGAGGCAGACCAGCGCGCCGCTGCCGAAGCCTCGGTTGAGAAGACGGCGGAGGAAGCTCCGGCTGCCGCTGACGTCGCCAAGGCCGCCTCGTAGGAGTCTCGGGCGTTGGATGCGTAGTGATGTCGTGATTGAATGGATGTACTGCTTTGCATTGAGATACTAAGAGAACCATAGAGCGCATGGACGCCACAGAGGCCGGATGACGTGGCGTAAACGCTGGCCAAGAGCGCTGGCCACAAGCCGATGACGTGGCTGGAGCCAAGAGAGAGAGAAGCGAGAGAACAGATACGCAGCCTGGCCTGCGGATTGGCTGCGGCGGTTGCCAATCAGCCGTCGGATCAGGCGCGTGTCTGTGCTTTGTTCGTCCGCTGTGAATCTCATATATGCGTTCTCACAGGTTCTCATTCGATACTGAATTAATTTTATACCCGCGGCCACTTGAACCTGCGGGTGCAGCCTATCAAGTATCACAGGTGAGCCGCAGTTGCGGCCGGAAGAACGCGAAGCGAGTAAAAAAAGCGGACCTTCTCACATTTGACTTGGAGTTTGTATACCGCATCTTGGAATTTGTATAGACGTTGCATATGTCGCTTATTCTCTGACCATCACTCTGCTCCGAAAATCAACTTCTGGGTCACCTGGTGAGCGCCCGAGAGCCAAGAGCTCATTTCGGAATCGGCCAGCAAGACCCCACCAAGCAACCACCACCACCACCACCATGACCGCCACGCAGGAAGAGCTCAACAAGATCCAGGCGCAGATCCAGGCCTCGGCCGCGGAGACCAAGACGTACCTGTCGTCGCTCAGCGACAAGCTGGGCGAGTTCGACCTCAAGCACAAGCTCGAGAGCGCCGAGGACTCGGCCTCGGGCTTCCTCAAGAGCGGCATCGACCACGTGCACTCGTCCATCGACGACCTCAAGGCCGTGGGCGAGAAGCTCAAGGACCAGACGGCTGAGACCAGCGAGGCCTGGGTCGCCTCGGCCAAGGACCAGCTCGCCAAGGTCCACGCGTCGCTCGACGACCTCAAGAAGAGCGGCGAGGCCTACGACGCCAAGTTCAAGGCCGCCTTCGCGTCCTCGGTCGAGAAGGCCAAGGGCGTCGCCGGCTCGGCCGTTGAGAGCGTCAAGGAGGGCGCCGCCGCCGCCACCGACAAGGTCAAGGACGTCGCTGCCTCGGCCTCCGAGACCGCTTCGAACGCCGTCGAGACTGCCAAGGACGCTGCTGCCTCGGCCACTGAGACCGTGAAGGAGGACGCCGCTGCTGCTGCCGACAAGGCCAAGGACGTCGCTTCGTCTGCTGTTGAGACTGTCAAGGACGGCGCGGAAGCCGCCAAGGAGAAGGCCGAGGGCGTCGCTGCTTCGGCCTCCGAGACCGCTTCGAACGCTGTTGAGTCCGTCAAGGACGCTGCTGCTTCTGCCACCGAGACGGTCAAGGATGTCGCTGCTTCGGCCACCGAGAAGGTCAAGGACGGCGCCGCCGCTGCTTCGGAATCGGCCGCCAACGCCGTGGAATCGGCCAAAGAGACGCTCTCGGGCGCCGCCGCCAGCGCTGAGGACTCGATCGCCAGCATCGTGAACGCCAGCCATGAGAAGGCTTCCTCGGTCTTCAGCCAGCTCTCGGAGCTGCTGGGCGACGCCAAGGAATCGGTCACTGAAGGAGCCCAGGCCGTGAGCAAGGAGGTCACGGAGACGGCCTCGGAAGCCGGCGAGAAGGCCCAGGGCATCGGCGCCACGATCGCGGAGAAGTTCCACAACGCTGTGGACTACGTGAGTGAGGCGCTGCACCCGGCCAAGGCCGACGAGACCAAGGCGCCCTAGACAGAGAGCAGGCGGTAGACGATTCCACACCGCTGTAGCCCCCTCCGGAGCCAGATGCAGCAGCGTGACGACAGCGGCCACTTAGAGCGCCGCCGTGCCAGTCCAAGCGGATGGAAGTCTTGGACGCTCGTTCCCTTCCATGGTAGTAGTCAACTAGTAGTTAAATTCCTAATCCAGTCAGTAGTTCTTTCCCAGAATTTGGTCTTCCGGCCGTTAGATCTGCTTTGTTCTTCGCCCAACTGTCTCATTGGACTCTGGGAGGCGGCGCCATGGCCCAATGCGAGATGCGCCCGTTGCTTTGAGCCTTGGAGCTCGATCGCTGGCTTCAGAATCGAATTGGCTATCCAGCACCAAGATCAAAAGACCAGAAGCAGCATGACGGACACGCAGCAGCAGCACTCGAAGGAGCTCGAGACGCTCAAGAACGACGTTTGCGCCACGGCCGACGGCGCCACGTCCTACTTGACCTCGGTACGGAGTCATTGCGTTGCTCTGGTGCTGAATTGCTGACCCACTGACTGTCCCCAACAGCTCAAGAAGAAGCTGGAAGACTTTGACCAGCAGCACAAGTACGGCGAGACGGCGGCCAAGTACATGGAGAGCGCGATCTCCGGAGCCTGCGACTCTGTGGCGGAGCTCAAGCAAGGCACGAAGGACCTGACGACCAACCAGGTGCCCAAGGGCGCGGTGGACGCGCTCATGAGCGTCAAGAGCGCTCTGGACAACATCCAGCAGCAGGCTCGAGCCTTCGACCACAAGTTCGCGCCGTCTGAGGACAAGAGCGACACGGCCAGCGGCATGGCCATGAAGACGCTGGAGGAGACGACCAACGAGGCTCGCCAGCGCACCATGGACATGGTGGAGCGCACGCAAGAGAGCTTCAACGCCATGCAGCAGAAGGCCATGAACGTGGCTGGCGACGTCAAGACTGGAGCTCAGGTGGCGACTGGCGAGGCGCTGCGTGTGGCCGAGAAGGTGGACGAGAAGGTCGGCGCCTCGGGAGCCGTGGGCTCTGTCATAGGCGGCGTCGCGGGCACAGTCAAGGCCGTGGACTCCCGCATGCACATCTCGGAGACGGCGGCCAAGGTGGACGCCACGGTCACGGGCGGTCTGGGCGCTCGGCTGGTGAACACGGGCGTGGAGATGGCCAAGGAGACGCTGGACTACGTCTCGCAGACCATGCAGCACGCCAAGGCAAAAGCCAGCAAGTCAGAGACGGTCATCATGGCTGAGCAGAAGGCCGAGGGAGCGATGGAAGCGGTGCAGCACGGCATGGAGAAGATGGGCCTCACTGGAGCGGCCCAGAGCACCAAGGAGACGACCCAGGCGGCCCAGGAAAAGGCTGAAGAGATGAAGGACCAGACTATGGAGAAGGGCCAAGAGATGAAGGGCCAGGCCTTGGAGAAGGGCGGCCAAGCGGCCGAGAAGGTTGGTGAGATGAAGGACAAGACCATGGAAGGAGGGCAGCAGGCCAAGGACAAGACTTCTGACATGAAGGACACGGTCATGGAGAAGGGAGGCGAAGCCACCGAGATGACCGGCGAGATGAAGGACGAGGCCATGGGCAAGGCTGGGGACATGAAGGACAAGGCCGTGGAGAAGGGCTGCGATATCAAGGTGAAAACCAAGGAAACGGCCGAGTCTGGCAAGAGCAAAACCCAGGATACGGCGGAGTCTGCGAAGTGTGGGGCCAAGGAAATGGCTGAGTCTGCTAAGGAGACCACGGGCATGGGTCAGGGCCACCATTCGTCTGGACACCATGGCAAGGAGCACCACAAGCACCACCACCAAGGAGGCTCGATGGCGGAGCAAGTCAAGGACAAGGCGCAAGAGGGCTTGGATAAGATTCAGAAGGCTTCGTAGGTCGGATTATGGCTTGCATGTTTCATGTTTCAACGTTGTAGTTGGATGCTGCAGCTCTGATGCACCAGTCTTTGAGGAGATCGGAAGAAGGAAGACGTAAGGAGATGGATGTCTTTTGGAATGAACGCAATTGCATGTTTTGGTTTCGCTTTAGTCTCTTGGTTGCTTGGCCTTGGGTTTAAGTTACGATGTAGAAATGCAGCCACTTGCGAAGGACGACGGATTTAAAAGTCGAACGGGTTGAAGGACTTGGCGGCGGCTGGAGCTTGCGCCGGAGGCTGCATGGCCACAGGGTAAGCAGTCGGAGCTGGCGTTGGCTTGGCCATTGGGGCAGCAAAGTTGTTGGAGCTGGGGCCAAAAGCGTCCAATGCAAGCAGATCGAACGGATCCTTCTTGGCCGCAAGCTGCTGGTGCTGCTGGAACTGAGACTGTTGCTGTTGCTGCTGCTGCGGTGGCGGAGCGATCGAAGCTGCAGAAGAGACTAGATAATATAGAGCTCAAGGTCAGCTGTTGTCTCCTTTCCAGAATAAGTTCAGTGTCAGAGTACTCACAGTTCCAAAGATCATCCTCCACCGACTTCTGCTGCAGCGGCTGTGCTGCAGGGAACGCCATGGAAGGCGCTGACGGTGCAGGCGAGCTAAAGGGATCCAGTAGGCTCCATGGATCTGCTGGCTGAGCTGGCTTCGGTGCAACCTGCTGCTGTTGCTGTGGCTGCAGAGGCACGTCTGTAAACAAAGAACTGTCAGATCCTCTCTTCCTCACTGACAGAGAGATCAAAGGGGCTTACCGTCCCACAGATCAATGAGATTCTTGGCAACCGGAGCTGCTGGCTTGGTCTCCGTAAGCAGCAGGTCGTCCTGCTGGTCCTTGGAGCTACCCGCGCGGTACTGTACAAAGTCGGCAAACGGGTCATCCTCGTCCTTGTTGGACGACTTCGCAGGCGGAGCTGTGGGCGTCGAGCCCTTAACGCGCGCTCGGACAAAGTCAGCGAATGGGTCGTCGCCGTCTTCGTCCTGGTTGTTGCGACTGGAGCTGGCACGCGTGTCGTTGTCCTGCTGGTTGTCATCAAAGTCCAGGAGGTTGGAGCTTCGGCCGCCCTTGGACGACGACACTGACGAGCGTCGGGACTGATTGTCCACCGGAAGCGCCTCGAATTTCTTGATCGCGGCGTTTAGCGTGTCGTTTACAGACAGGTAGTTGGCAAGATCCGGATCGTCACTGGCGACAGCGCGCTGGATGACGCTCTCCAGTCGCTGCACGAGCTCTCCAGCCTGCGAGGCCAGCTCCACGATCACGCCGTGCGAGCCGATGCCTGCGGAGGACTTCTGCACCTCGTACAGCATGTCCTCGAACATCTCCGACACGTTGACGGCCACGCGATAGAGCTCCTTGGGCGATAAGCCTGAGAGCGCGCTGCTGGAGCTCGAAACGGACGCCATGGGCTTGGAGGACGACGTCGCGCTCTTGCGGTCCGTCTTGCGCGGCGGCGTGATGATCGGGACCTTGGAGTCGTCGTACTGCTTGCGGAACTTGACGCCGCGTCGCCGCATGCGGTGGTACGGGTAGATGAACCACGGGAACTGGTACTTCTGCGGCAGGAAGGCCTCGCCCCAGGCCTGCACCATGTCCACGACCCGCGACGTGATCTCCATGCTGTCGCGGCCGCGCTTGTTGCAATGCGACTGTTGAATGGACAGCACAATAGTGAGAAGACGGCGTCAATTCAGGCTCCAATATCCAGCGACTCACTCTGTGGAGATCTTCCAGCTCCGTCATGAACGACTCGGTAGCGATCTCTGCGTGCACCAGCGGCCCGCAGTTCTTCACCACGGCCTCCGTCAGCGTGAGCGCCAGGATGACAGTGCGAGGCGCCGGATCGCCCAGCCGCAGACGCAGGTAGCGGATGGATTCCTTCAGTCTAATAGGACAGGTCAGCTCTCCATGCAGATCGCGAGGCCAATCCAATGCGCTACGTACACGTGCTTGTTGCTGGCGTTGCTGAGCGCGTCGACGACCTTGAGGATGCGCTCCCAGTCCTCGTCCGAGTCGTAGGCGGACGTGGCCTTGGCGATGAGGTCGGTCATGCGCTTGATGCGGTCCTGCTCCTGCGGCGTGTAGAGCACGGCCACGGACTTCTGCTGCACGAACTGGCCCACGGCGCTGGTGAGCTGACGCTTGCTGGGCATGCGCTTCTTCCACTCGGCCATCTTGCTCTCCATGGCGTCCATGGCTTCCTCCGCTCGCGCACAGACAGCGACTGAGTCCCACGCGCGCAGAGCTTGGGTCTGATACTCTGCCGCGTCAGCACGATTCGGTAGAGGTGCCACGGGTCGGGTTCTAAATGGGTTAAACGAAAGGTTGGGTAGTATGGGTCGGGTATAAATCAGCAAACTGATTTTTAGAAACGGGTCGTGGGATAAACCCGTTAGTCTAGGTACGGGTCTGAGTGGATCGTCATGTTGTCCGAAGGTAAGGGAAACAGCCGACTTATGGGAAGTCGTGTCCGACCTGACGTGATAGGTAGCCGACTAAACATGCGTTAGCCGGTTACGCTGTTTGTGCATGTGACATGCAGCAGATTGGCAAATGAGCAGCTACGGAGACAAGAAGGACGCGGCCAAGGCGCCTGCGGTGGTGGCTGGGCTGCACGCCGGCAGCAAGAGCGACTTCGGAGAGGACCTGGACGTGGAGGAGATGATCGAGCGCAACGGCTGCGCCAAGATCTACTACAAGCTGGAAGACTGCCTGGCCGAGTTCGACCGCGACTGGACCAAGTGCCAGCGCCAGGTCAAGGAGCTCAAGCTCTGCAACGACCGGCTCAACGCGCTCAAGCAGAGCGGCAGCAAGCAGCAATAGATAACAACTTCAAGACACAGACGATTGTGCATTTATAATCCGGTTTTATATTGTTGGTTCGTTGGGGTTTTGTATCAGTCCGGCATCTCGGATCGGTCTTTGAAAACGCACTCACTCTAAAACGGAGCCTCGACCGTCCGACTCGAGCCGCCGGCCGCCGCTCCGCTGCTGCTGTTGCTGGACTCGTTGCCCATGATCTCGATGTCGTCGTCCGGCTCGTCCGAGACGTACCAGCCATCCATCGTGTCGATATCCATGGCGCTGTCGTCGTCTCGGCCTTCCTCCTCCATGGCCAGGCGAGCGTATTCCGCACGCGCGTACCGGTCCCAGTCACTGCCACATCAACAATACAATGTCAGGAATCAAGCCAAACGCAGCAGCCATTCATTGTACAAGACGTACGTGAGCTCTGGCTCGGCGAGCTGTTGCCGCAGCAGGAACGGGTCGCGCTGCTCGAACTCGATAAACTTGCTCAGGTTGAACAGCACGTTGAAGAACACGCCCGAGACGCGGATCTTGTCCTCGCGCGTGAGATCCTTTTGGATGAACTCGCCATCGACCGCTGGATGCAGCAGATCCGACCTGTCCACAGAGATCCCAGTCGTGAGCTATGGGTCTCAAGCTGATAAGAGTACTGCAACGTACATCTGGCATAGAATGTCTTCGAACGGAACGACTTCGTGACCGAGGCATTCCATCCGATGCACCTGGTGGCGGTAGAATGTGCGCATCTCGTCGGCTCGAATGACGTCGTCTTCGTTCGTGTCGATGAGCTCGAACCAGTAGCGTATGCTCACAGGGTTGCTCTTATCTTCTTCCGACAGCATGAAGTCTATCATGAAGCGATGATCGTCAGTTCAACAAGTCAACACCAGAGCCAAATCATGCCAAGAGCCACTCACAAATAAAATCTTCATAGCTCATCTTCTTCTTCTCGGCCCACGAGAGCGACTGCAGCCGTGCAAACGGACGGCGGCCGTGCTCGAAGATGCGGTCCACGATGATCCGGGTGAGCGCATGGCCTCCGTACCGCACCAGATCGTCCTGACTCAGCTGGAAGTCGTGGTCCGTGTCCAGCTCCCAAAATTTGCAGTACAGCACGTAGAAGTGCTCATAAGAGAAGTACGAGTTGACCTGCATGATCAATACACGCTCTCCAGTCAGTGGTCTGCCTCAATTGCGCAGAGAGATGGCAGAGCGCTCACCTTGTTGATGTCTTCCTCCTCGTCGACGCAATTAAAAGCCTCTATCAAATTGCTGCGACGCAGTTTCCGCAAGGTGATTTTCCCACTGCTATCTCTATCTACAGAGTAGAAAATCCGGACGATGACTGTCAAGGCTGTTCACAAGAGACACACACAAGTGAGTCTTCCAATCTCCATCCAGCAGCTAAAGCCAAACGCACGCACCGTATTTCTCTTGGAACTCGGGCGTGCCGGCCAGGAACTCTAATCCAGGGTGGTACTTCAATAGCTCTGTTCAGGCACGTGATCAGTCCATGCTGCTTGGTTGCGACACGTAACGCAGCCGGTAGCCGATGACGTACCTTGCAAAAATGGTTCAAAGTCTTCTCGCTGTATGTAATCGTTCTGCGGCTGCTTCACCTGTTGACACCAATTGCCGCAATCACAGTCAGTCGTCATCGCTCCCAGCTCCACAGGCGCAAGAGCCAACGTACTACTCTAAAGAAGCGCTCGACGGGGTCGAACGGCGCCATGGCGCTCATCCAGTACGACTGGAACGTGTCTTTTGTGATGCGCTGGATCTTGGCGTCACCTTCAGCGGCCGGTTCCTCCGGTGCTGAGCCAGCAGTGGAGCTTTGCCACGCCAGGATACGTCGGAAGAACGGCGCGTTGAAGAACGACGGGAAGCCGCAGAGATCCTTCGTGATGGCTACAAAGTCCTCGACCTTCATGCCCTCGGGGAACTCTCGGAACCGCGTCTCGATATCGTGCTACAGAGCCACAGAATGCGTCAATCGCTTCGCCAATCAATGATCTTCACCTACAAGCACACTCACGCTCTTGCGCGCGATCGAGTCGGTCGAGAGGCCACGCAGTCGGCCGCGTCGGCCTTCGCCTGGCGAGTAGAAGCGCGGGATCAGCTTGTTGTTCGCCTTGCTGGCGACGTCTTCCATGGCCAGATCGCCGTCCTGCTCGCCCATGTCGGCGTCGCTGGCCGCAGCTGCAGCCTTCTTCTCGAGGCCGTAGCCCAGCTCGTTGCCGAAGAGACTGACCATGTGCTCCTTCTTGCGTTCTCGACTGGGGCTGTGCGTGCCGAAGTGGTGGTAGTTGGGCGGGCGCTTGGGGCTGCGCGAGGGCGAGTGGCCGTGGTCCGAGCCGGGCGGGTGGCCGGCGCTGGCGGCCTGCAGCAGCGCGTCGATCTGCACGTCCTTGCCCTGGCGCAGGTCGTCCGCCAGCGTCTGGATCATCTCTTTCGTGCCGTCCACGTTGAGCCAGTGGCGGAACAGCTCCTCCATCTTGGCGCGCGCGCTGGGACACAGATGCGCGCTCTCGATCTCCGACAGCCGCAGTGACAGCGCCTCGTGGCTGCTGGTGGCCGAGGCCGCGCTGTTGCTGGGCGACAGCATGGCGGCGTCCGTCTCCACGTCCAGCTCAATGGGCTGCGCCATTGATTGATCCTCGATTGCTGGGCTTCTACTTGGGCTCTAGACCTCGCTCTTGCGCGTGCGGATAGAGGATCCACAGGCGGAGGAGTGCAGGCACACGACGGAGATGCTACGGGCTCCGAGACGACGCTACGGCGGCTGGAAGTGGCTCTCGGCGTCAAGCTCCGGCCTCGCGCGTCACGTCAGTCGGCGGGGGCGGCCGCTATCGCGTTTGTTCTCCCCCCTCGAAGACGCTAGGACGCTATCACTGCGTTCTGATTGGCGCGTTCTGGGCTCATGTTCCTAGATTTCAGCCAATCCGAGCGCTCACATCACCATCTTATCTGATGTTTTGCATTGCAGGGTCCACCCTTTTGACACCAGTGGGTAGGGCATATGGCATATACGGTCTATGATTGGATGAAAAGAAACCTCTCTCACCACATTATTGGTGGATACTGTGCTGGGTCCCTCGTGTCCCGTACAATAACACTGAAACAAGGGACGAGAGCCCCGCCAATCGCCATGGCCAGCCCAAGAGGCAGCCAATTGAGCTCCTGGACCGAGTGACCTGCATGATGTGGAAGCCCGGCAGCGACCGCCCCAAGGCCAAGAAGGAGAGCAAGAGCAGCAAGAACCTGCTAAGTGCCAATGTGATCCCCGTGTCCTCGGGCAAGGCGCCGCCAGCCAAGCCCGTGAGCGCCGACGAAAAGCGCTCCACGTCCAAGGCCGCGCTGTCGCAGAAGACGCTGGCCATGAAGTTCATGCAGCGCAAGAAGCAGAGCGAGACGCAGAAGCGAGAGGCCCAGCAGGCGCAGCGCAAGCAGGACACCTGGTCCACTGTGCAGTCAGTGGACCCGGCTGATGACAGCGACAAGATCGTGTGCACGCCGGACGTGCCGGATCCGTCTCTGCCCGTGATCTTTGGCCGTCGGTCGTTCGGCGGCTTTAACAAAGGCGTGGAGGTATGTTGAACCATGCTGCTGCTGTTTGTATGGAGATGAATGAGTGCTGATAGAGTGGGCGTATGTATATCAGGAGGAATACCGCGATGCGGAGCGAGAGCTGCGGATAGTGGCGTCGAACGAGAAGGAGCTGCGCGAAGAGATCTCGGCTGAGGAAATGGCGACACGCATGATGAAGTACACAGGACTGGCGCGCGGCGGCCACAACGCCTCCATGCGCAACAAGAAGCGTCCGCGCAAGTGATCATCAAGCATAGACGCAGCCAATAGAGCGCAGTTCTGTTCCATCCATCACGCCGCATCTTGGTCGATCTCCATTCACGCGGGACGGAGAAAGCAATAAATAATTTATTACTACTGTAGTACATCGGGCGCCATGTCTGTCTTCCTACGCGCCTTCGCCAATGCTGTCCTGGTCGTCGTCGCTGGCGTCTTCGTCGCTAAAGTAGGACGCTCGCTGGCGCGTCCTTCGCGTGGATGACGCGCCGGATGCAGACTCAGCTGCTGCTGCATTGGCATTGGACGATGGATACGCCAGCAGGGAGATGGACAGATCAGGCTCCATGTCCACCGCCGGGCCGCTGTCCATGCAAACAGTGTGAGTCCATGGGATCAACCAGAGGGTGCGAATGGGCTGTACGTACAGCAGATTAGTCGCGCCTTCGTCGTTAAAGTAGTGGACGCGCTCATGCGGGTCGAACTTCTTCTTCTTCTTCTTCTTGGGCGCGTTCACAGGCTTCTCCCGCGCGCCCAGCACGTTGCGAGGGCACTCGTACGACTGGTGGCCGTGCGCGCCGCACTCGAAGCAGCGCTTGGCCTGCGAGTACTTGCGCTTCTTCATGAACTCGTGCGAGCGGCCGTTGTCGCGCACGAACGAGCAGGCGATGGTCAGCTTGCCGTCCAGCAGCGTGTTGTGCATCTCGCGCACGGCGCGAGAGCAGTCGGCCGGCTGCGCGAACTGCACGAAGGCCACGCCCTTGCTCTGCCGCGTCTGCTTGTCGCGCAGCACCGTGACTCGCGCCAGCTTGCCGAAGCGCGTGAACAGCTGCGCCACGTCGTTGTTGGTGTACGCGAACGGCAGCATGGACACGTAGGCCGTGGCGCTCGTCGAGCCCTCTTCCGCTGCCATATTGGCCCTAGTGACAAGCAACTTGCAATGGAGCTGTCACTCAGTCGAGGGAGTCGGCTGACAATCGGTATCTTGGTGCATTTCTGTGTTTTTGTTCCAGAAGGAGATGGAGGCGTACAAGGAGCTGTTCCAGAGCACGTACATGGCGCTGCTGGCCCAGGGCCTGGCGCCCAACGAGGCCGTGGCCCAGGCTCTGCAGCAGCTGCAGCAGACAGCCAACGCCGGCTCCGTGGCGGCTGAAGCTCTGCCGTCGACTCCATCTGCAGAGGCGTCTCATGACGACGTGACTATGGAAGAACAACACGATGACGACCAGCACATGAACACGCCTGAAGCGACGCCCGTAGCACGGGCCTCGGCTGTGGTACAAGTGGCTCAAGTGGCTCCGGTGCCGCTTGGTCTGCAGCTCAAGCACGCGCTGGAGCAGGCGGAGCGCACGAAGGAATACCGAGAGGTCAAGTCCCTGGTCTACCGCGTCTTCTCCGATCTGGACGCCATCAATACCGCCTTCGTGGCCAAGCCGGTGCCAAACACCAGCGATCTGCATGCTGAAGAAGCCTGGTGGCATGTGGACCGTGAAGAGCTGTCGAACGTGTACGCGCTGCTCTCCAGCGCATTGCAGAACTCACCGGAGCAAGAAGCGCTGCAGAACACCATGCAGAATGCGCTGGATACGCTCGTGAACCAGCCGTGGAACCTCTGTGCATCCTGGAAGACGCCGGCCTCGCTTCGCTTTATTCTCGTGCTGTTTGAGCACCCGTTGCTCTTTGATCCGGACTACGTGCACATCGTCGGTGGACTCTGCAAGCTCTTCTTCCATACTTCATCCGAAGCCAAAGATCTCATCCGCACGCAATGGCGCGACCATTTCTCCCACGACGAGCTCTATCGGCTGCTGCAGATTCTCCACCAGTCCATTACGGTGTGTCTCTATGGCTCGCGCCGCATGGATCTGGTCTACGCAGCTTGCAGTGTGCTCAAGGAGATCCACGCGATCAACCTCGAGTGCACTGAGCCGTTCGCAACCTACGAAGAATTTTACAACGACGCTGTGAACTCTGAGGTCGACATCGTGCAAGATTACGCTCGATCGCTCATCTACCTGAAGAAACGTCGAGCGCTGAACGCTGCAACTGCCGAAGAAGAACTGGCACCGATTCCGCCTCGCATGCTCTCGGAGATGTCCTTCTGTGATTTCCCGTTCGTGCTGGACGCGGCTTCGAAGAGTCGAGTGCTTCAGATCGATTCTGATCTGGAGCAGCGCTCTCGCGTGCAGGACGCCATGATGACGCGCAGTCTGCTGACTGCGTCCTCACCTTACCTGATTCTGAAGGTGAATCGAGATAATCTAATTGAAGATTCCCTTCAATTGCTGGTACGAGCCTCGCCCGAGACGCTGAAAAAGCCGCTCAAAGTCAAGTTCATTGGCGAAGAAGGCATCGATGAAGGTGGCGTGCAAAAGGAATTCTTCCAGATCTTAATCCGTCAGTTGTTGGATCCAGCGTTCGGCATGTTCACTGAGGATGAAGATACGCGCACACTATGGTTCAACAGCGATTCGCTTGAGTCGACCATGGAGTTCGAGCTGATCGGCATTCTCTTAGGCGTTGCCATTTACAACTCCGTGATTCTGGACGTTCATTTCCCTCATATTGTCTACAAAAAGCTCATGGGTTGTAAGCTGGACCTCGAAGACATCGAGCTTGCGCTGCCGTCTCTTGGAAAGGGACTTCGTCAATTGTTGGAGTTCGATGGCAACGTGGAAGACGTTTTCCAGCGCAATTTTGAGTATTCGTATGAAATCTTTGGAGAGGTCAAGACGGTGGAGCTGAAGCCCGGCGGCAGCAACATTCCCGTCACGAACGCTAACAGGGAGGAATATGTGGCCCTCTACGTCGAGTACATCATGAACAAGTCGGTATCTCGCCAGTATGATGCGTTCCATCGCGGATTTCACCAAGTGTGCAATGGCGAAGTCCTGCAAATGTTTCGCTGGGAAGAACTGCATCTGTTGATCTGCGGAAGTCCGGAATTGGATTTCGATGCTCTTGAAGAAGTCACGCATTATGATGACGGCTTCACCGAAGACAGCGAATGCATCAGGTATGGGTTATGTTGGAGTGCGCGTGGAAGTAAAATGTGCTTATGGTTTTGTGCTGCAGGAATTTCTGGAGTGTCGTCCACGAATTGCCTCTGGAAGACAAAAAGAAGCTGCTGATGTTCACGACAGGTAGCGATCGTGTCCCCATTCGCGGACTTTCCAACCTCGTCTTTGTAATCTCTCGCAATGGGCCCGACTCGGATCGTTTGCCAACTGCCCACACATGGTTCGTTGCACTTGCTTGGTTCGCTGTGCTTGATGTCCATCAGATTGAGACTTATCCCTGTTGAAATGTGCGTTCACAGTTTCAACCACTTGCTTTTACCGGAATATTCGGACCGTGAGAAGCTGAAAGAACGGTTGTTGCTGGCGATCAACCAAGCAGAGGGCTTTGGATTGCGCTAACAAACGAATCAATTGTCAGCTCTTTTAAACAGTGTTCTTGTTTTGAGGACTAATTAATCGTCAACATGTTTCTGTGCTAATGATTTCAAACCTCCTTGCTTCTCCTTGATTATGCTACAGGCGATGTCACCTTCTTCATGACGTAAAAGAAGTAGCCAAGGCCAACAGCTACAAAAAATAAAAACGGCACGCAACATATTAGTTCACTCCCTGTGCTTGGATCGAAGATCGAACTGTGGGTACTTACGGATGTTGTGGTACTGATAATTCCAGCCATACGCATGACTGACCTCGTCGTCGTGTCCTTCTCCCTACGAAATACAAACACAAAAATAATAAGCACCTGATAGTGTAGTAGCGAAACAAAACTCAAGTGGACAGCGTACCATAAGGAATCGTTTTCGGAAGTGCGGCTGGCCGAACGAGATTTGAATGAACACGCCTTCACGGATAAGGACAGACTTGATGCCCGAGCACATTTGAGCGGCCTGCTCAATAACTGCCTCGGATGGAGACCACACGTCGCCTTCATCGCACTGCGCATGAAATGCCAGTTAGAATTGATCTCCAAGTGCACAATATTTAGCTTATTTACCATGAGCGCATCCATGGCGGCCTTGTCGATGACAACGTCAAAGCTTTCGGTTTCAAACACTTCACGCAGCTTGGTCATGTCCGCTTCGATCCACTTCATCTCGGGCATATCGTCCTATAGTAACACAATGCAAGCGCGGGATCAGCACTGTCGTCTCGGGACTGGGTCCTGACGAGTCATCGTACGCTGAACTTGGAGCTCATGCGCTCGATGACGATCTTGGAGAAGTCAATGTTGGTGATGTTGTGGTAACCAGCCTTGTACTGTTCGCAATACATGGAATGAGCGCTCATCATTCAATTTGTGCACAAACTGCATAATCTCACGTACCAGGTCAATGCTGAACGTCGAGTTGCCGCATCCGACCTACACACACAATGTTAAGCCCCACATGCACGGAAAGACTGCTCTGGGAAGTAGCTTACGATCAGGATGCGGTCGGTCTTGAGCACATACTTGGCCAGGAGGTCGGCCACCTTGTCGTACGTGGCCAGCCAGTCGTACGAGTCCTCGCTGCACAAGCCGCACCACATGAGATCGTCAGCACCAGCCGCATCATCAGCCTCCACTGCGTCCACGGGCCAGCGCTCACCTGTCGAAGCGCGAGTCCCAGTAGTCCTTGCGCTTGTACTGCTTGTTGTCCTCCGGCAGGTACTCCGTCATGCTCTCGGTCGATTGCGAACTGGTGATTGGCTCATGGGCCGACCGGTCAGAGTGATGGTCCCGACGTTGCGCCAGTGCTCGCATGACCATCACTCCGGCCTCCAAAGGGAAACTCCAAAGGGAAACCACCAGGCAACACGTTCTTCAGCCACGCCAGGCATGTCTTCTTCTGGAAGTGGCATAACACATCGGCAGTTCCACACGTTTTGGTTGTGCAGCAAATGGCGATCCGCGCTGAGGTCCAGCTCAAAGGCTCTTGTTTCTGCCAGCCGAGCAAAGTGGCCATCGATCAGGTTGATGTGGTCCTCGATCAACTCATTGCTGGAGCAGAGAAATAAACCATATTGCCCGAGCTCAAATTCCACAGATCGCCTTTTTAGCCCAGAGAAAGTTTTAGCCAAATCGTCTACCATATCATTGAAGTAGTCGAGTAAGTTACCACCAGCGTATGGGTTGGCCTGCACATACGCGAGTGCAGTGGTGCCAAAGAGCGGTCGACTGTGGCGTATGAAGTTTATCAGCTGCTGAGGGGTTCGAATATCTTGTCCAATGACGGCAGCAGGAAGTGATGGGAACACAGTACACCAAGCAAGTTGTGAACCTTGACGTGATCTTTCACTGATCGTAAGAAGGCTTCGCGCAGTTCCATTCGTGGAGCTGGTTACCACAGGAAGCGAGAATGATCGAAACACGTTCCTCATCGCTCGAAGGTATTTTTCACGAGCCTTGCGATTCGAGTCTTCGTGTATCGATCCGGGTCGCACTCCCACACGCGGAAATTCGTCGAGGAAAAAAACACACGGCTTCAATCCATGCTGTTTACGACGATCGATTTCTTCAATAACGACGGAACGCTGCTGGAGTCGACCATCAGCCACAGAATCTCCACGCAGTGCTGCGAGAACGAAACCATACAAGTGGAGTTGAGGCCTTTTGGTGAACTCAACGGCGGATCCGCTTTCCAACAAGGTCATGTCTCGTTCAACACACGTACGGAATGCAAAAGATCTGCTGTCGAACGGAGTGTAGACGGGCTGCTCGATAGTATCACCGGGCTTCGCGCACACGATGTAGAAGACATCACAACGACCTGTGGCCTGCAAGTTGAACGCCACTTGGGTCTTGCCAGTCCCAGATGAGTTTTCCAGCACGAAAAATGGCGACGGAGTCTCAGAGCGAGACCTGGGAGACTTGGGATACGCAGCAACAATCGCCTTCGCCAGTTCCAGAACCTCGGCCGTGTCTTTGAGTCGCTCCGCCACCTCTTTGTATGGCTGAAGAATCGCATCAGACTCTTGGTCGATTCCTAAAGCTGGCAAACTCGCTTCATGAGTGCTTGAATCTGGAATCACATCCACCAGCACGTGAACGACATCTTGTTCGACTTGATCTCCGATATGCTTGTTCAGTGGAAAGTGCGCACCCATCTGCAGCCCCGGCTTTAAATACGTATTGCGGGTATTCGCCAGTTGCTTCGGATCAGCGATTTTGGTGACCTCGTTCTTATGAGTCAGCCAAGGGCCATCCACAACGCCTCCTTGCTTCGCTTGGTACAGAACCACCTCATCCGGATCGCAACGATACTTTTTGCGCTTTAATATTGCCACTTTTAAGGTTTGAACCGTAGCATCAGGCGCGATCTCCACAGAGAACTCTTTGCGGCCAAGCCCCACGGGCAGACAGAAGAGCCTGAGCATTCTCTCCTCTCTCAAGAGATCCACTTGACGAATGAGCTCTCGGTTCTCTCTGCTTCTCAAAGTATTTAAAATAACAGACATGATAGCGTGGGATTCGGATCGCGTCCACGAGTGCTCCTCTGCGGAGGTTCTCCTCTCATGGCTGATCACTAACGACAACTACGCTCGCTGGACGAACTCTAGCCAGCAGGGCCCAGTCACGAAGAACCAGCTCTGCGATGAGATCAACGGTCTGCTCCAAGCCCAACAAATCCAACACCGCAATCGCTCCGCCATCTACCGGAAGGTCCGCTTTATCGAGAAAGCCATGGAGGAGGCGTGGCGGCATCTGGCGGATGATAGAGCCTGCGGAGCTGAGGCGCTGGAGTAGTGTGGGACCAGTCTCAAGAAGAAGGTTTTGGGCTTCTGTCCGTACTTTGAGCTCCTGGCGCGAGTGATTGGAGCTCCAAAGCAGAATGCGACGAAAGACCAAGCTAGGGCACTGGATGATTCCGTAAAACATGACGAAGCCCACAAGTTTGGCCTCTTCTTCGCCAGTCATAGCGTTGAGAATGAAGAAGATTGTGATGTTGATGGTCAAGTGGAGTGTGATGCTGATGAAGCTGGAAGCGACAGCACAGTCGAGATAGATCCAGCATCAGCCGTCTCTGCTACAACGAGACAGATGCTGCTTAATGCTGGAATATGGAGAGAAGAAGTCGAAGAGCTGTTGCCTGTGAGAGTTTGAGATCAAGCGAAAAGCCCGAAGGGACCCTCCAGCCAATATGTTGTAAGAACCTCGTGTGATGTTCGTAGAAATGAAATTCCAAAAGCAAAATATCGTCAGCGAAAATAAGAATTGCGCGTAGCAACCAACGAACACTGTATTCACAGCTCTTGATCAGGTGAATGATGCTAGATTAACTATTAGCTGGTGTGTGTGTTTATACTAAATGATGGTGGCTGGGCATCCTACTGATGATGACGGTATTACTTGGCCTTGTTCTTCTTGCCCTTCTGCTGCTGCTGGGGCTGCGGAGCGGCAGCGCCCTTCGTGGGCGTGGCCGACAGCTTGGCGCTCACGCTGTCCATAGGGGCTCGCGGACTATCAGTGTTGGAGGCCTGGCGGCCCGTGGACGACTTGGCCGACTGCGGGGACGCCGGGTTGGTCACCGTCAGTTCCTGCTGCTTGCCCTTCTTGCCTGCCTGAGGAGCTTCAGCCTTGGCGGCCTGCGGTGCAGGGGCTGTGGTCACTGCCGCTGGCTTCGCAGCAGGCTGGTTCTTGCCCTGCTGTTGCTGCTTGCCGCCCTTCGGAGACGGTGCCGGTGCGGCTTCAGCGGGCTTCTTGCTCTGCTGGGTGGCTTGCACAGGGGCTGGTGTGGCCGGCTTGGCCGCAGACTGCTGCTGCTTGCCACCCTTAGCAGGCGTAGGAGTAGGCTCAGCTGGCTTGGCGGCTTGCTGGTTGCATCCCTTTGCAGCCTGGGGGGGCGCAGGGGCGGGTGTAGCAGCAGGCTTGACCACTGGCTGTTGCTGCTGCTTACCGCCCTTCTGGGCAGCCTGGGGAGCCGGCTGAGCTTCAGCCTGCTTCTTGCCAGCTTGCTTGTTCGCCTGCGGGGATGAAGGGGCAGCAGCAGGCGGTGCCTGTTGCTTTCCTTGCTGCTGCTTGCCACCCTTAGCGGCCTGCTGAGGAGCAGGAGGCGGCGTCTCGACCTGCTGCTTCTTGCCAGCCTGGTTCTTGGCCGGAGGAGCAGGCATCGCTTCTGCGGGCTTCTTGACTTCCTGCTGCTTGCCGCCCTTGGCAGACTTCGGCGACGGAGGTGCAGCATCCTTCTGGGCAGGCTGGGCCTGAGCCTGAGGAGCAGCGTTCTTCTGTTGCTGCTGCTTTCCACCCTTGGCGGCCTGCTGAGGGGCCGGAGGAGGACTCACTGCCTTAGCAGGCGTCGCAGGTGCAGCTTCAGCCTTCTTGCCCTGCTGCTGCTGCTTGCCGCCCTTCTGAGCCGCCTGGGGGGCAGGCGCTTGAGCCTGAGCGGCGTTCTTCTGGTCCTTGCCACCCTTGTTTTCTTGCTTGTTGTTCATCTTGGCATCCACAGGCTTCTGCTGAGGCTGCTGCTTCGGGTTCTTCTTGTCTTCCACCTTCTTGTCTTCGACCTTGGCCTGCGGAGCAGACTTGGGCTGCTCGCCCTTCTGGTTCTTCTTGGCGTTCGAAGGCGACGGCACCGGCACCTCCTTGACCTCCTTCAGACCCGGGTTGGCACTCACCGGACGCGAGATGAAGGCGCCGCCCTTGGTCATGTCGATCGAGCGCGCCGCAGCCGAAGCCGCCACGGCAGACGCGATGATCGAGTTGTACAGGTTCTTCGGGTAAATCATATTGGTCGGTCTGGAATAAACGACTGGAAATGAAGAAAGGAAGGAACCGCGCTTGAGAAGGAAGCTAGGGAGGCGAAGCTCGCAAATGCAGATGTGAGGAGGGAGCGGAGGTTGGTCCGGTCCCTTGGCTGTTTCCAACGCGCCCGTTCTGACGCTCGGCTTTAAATATCCACGGCGAAACCAAGATAAAACCAATCCGGCGGTTGCGAGACGCGGTCGTAAAAAGCGCGAGACCAAGGTTGAACTTGCCCACGAGCCGCGTGATAAAAAGAACCTGCGACATCGAAGCGCTTAAATGAGATCCGTTATTCGTGACTGGACCGATTTCAGAACCCCAACGTAACGGACCGGCATCTGATGCCACGTCTGGTCCAACGCGTCGTGGGACTGGCCAGAGATAACCACAGGGCTGGGTCGTTTTGCAGCCGATCCAAACGCCGCCCATCGGATCTTGACGCGATCCTTCACAGAGAGGCATAATTTTGACTTTTTAGCCCGGTCATGTCAATTTGGTATGCTCTGTTGGATTGTCTAGGAGAGACTTGATGCCCGCCTTGCTGACATTTGCCCGGCGTTCTCGAAAAAGTACTGGCGATTGCTGCGCAAATGCTCGAGCGATCGCTTCGCCTTGGGCAAGATGCTCGCGATGGCACTCCATAACGGAGCCACGAGATAGTCGATGAAGTTCACTTGCAGTCGGCACTTGACTAACTCATCGTCAAGATTCAAAATGTGTGGTGGAACGAACACACCGAGCGACTCGGCGGTCTTGGCTTGCTGGGTGAACTCCTCGCACACCAGGTCCACCCACTTGATCGAGATGGGCAGTGGATGCGCAACCGAGCTCAGGTCCGAGCCGTGAATCAGCATGTTAAGCATGAGCTGGTGGCCATCGGTTGCAGTCTCGAAGTCACTCACACTGCTCACTGCCGAGAGATCTGCCAGCAGCCGCGTATGGTGCTTCATATCCGTGGCCAATATGCAACGCACAATGGCTGTACGGACGCTCGCTCGGGCGCTGAGACTTAAATCTTTCAGGACATTGCACTGGTCCACTATATTGCCACAGTTGCAAACGTATAGTCAGTCAGAGTTGAGGAAAAACTTCGACCGCAAGCAGCGCTGACACTTACATTTGAGCACGCTGAACGTCGTAGCTGCATGATGATTTTCCAGCACTGAGATGTCGTTGTAACATAGAGCAAGTGGCGAACTAGAGTCAACTTCAAACTGATTGTCGTTGCCCGGGTGGTCAGCGTCATGGCCCAACGCTGCGAGCAGCAAACTTAGCGCTTCGAATTCCTTGATCACTGTCATCACGCTTGTTTTGCGCACGAGGCGATAGCAGGAGTGAGCGACGTCAAAGGCGTGGTAAAAGTTGTGGTAGGGAACACTACGGTACTTGCTTGCGATGGTGTCAATGAAGCACTGAAGTACAGTCGGCTCAATGCGGAAAGTTGTCACCAGCGCTAGGCCATCAAAAAACTGGTAGGAAAATTCCTTCAGCTCCGCCACCGATTTGACAAGAGGATCGAACATGTCGCTAAGCAACTCCTCTCCATCTTGGATCATTGTCCGGCGCCAACGGTTAATCATCGAGCTCGCACGGCCAACACGCATAATGGATTTCGAGCGGCTTCGTACACGCTCGTCTCTCTCATTCGGCGCTGAGCCCGCATCCGCGTCGTGCCACTTTTGCTGCTCGGCCGCCTTTTGACGAATTGATCGGCGTATACGATAAGCCACACTCAAAAACTTGCCAAGGCCCCAGCAAGCATATGCAAATGTACTCCACTTGTTCCGGGGCACACGCTTCGCATCGTCAAAGCCACTTGTATCCAGCAGCGAATGTACACTGGCGACCTCATGGTGTCCATTACCATTGGCGTTCTCTTCCTCAACATCGTCAAGTTGCATCAAAATGCCACGGTTGGCCCAATAATCAGCCTGAACCTTGGCAAACATAATGAGCGAAGAGTTCACACGTAGAGCATTAGAGACGAATTGACTGTAGGCCAACAGCACTTTCTCGTCAGCTCGCAATATGAGTGGGTTGGCTAGCGGATCCATAAATGCCTTGGAGTTGACTGCTTGAATCACACCCATGGTCTCTCCGTTTTTATCGAGAACAGGGAACGTAATGAGTGACTCGGTCTTGAAACCTGATTTCGTGTCCACCGAGCGGTCAAACCGCGGATCATCATACGGATTGCGCACAACCAATGTGGTCTTGGTACGCGCAACCGTACCCGCGATGCCCGTGCCGTAAGGAATGCGCAATCCATTGACACTACTGAGGGTACTCAAGCTCCAGAGTTCGCGCTTGATCGGGTCAGCCACATAAAGCGTCACGCGCGGGGTGTTAAAAAGATCACTACCAATTGCACAGATAAAGTTCACAAGTGCTGATGGGTCGTTGATTGTCTCGACCTGAAAGTGCGCGTTAAATATGTTGATGAGCTTTTCTGTCTGGAGCATCGACGTCTTGACAGCTTCGCTTTGTTTGGTCGCGCACATAGCAAGTACTAGAGTTGCAAGAAATGGTTGCAGCTCCACCAGATCAAAACGCTCTGGCTGGTGAACTATCTTCAGTTCCAAATCATGCGAAGCCGGCTGTGCCGTCATGCAAAGCAGTCCACCACGTGTGAAGCCGGTTGCAGCTCGCGGAAGAGGCAGAAATACAAGCGCCACGTCTTCTGCGCCTTGTACAATGGGTCGCAGCGTCGGGTCAGTGCTCAAGTCAAGAATGTTGCCCCCAGCGGCAACGCACGCAGCGATTTGGTCAAAGAGCTTATTTGACGGAGTCACTTTGTTGTCGCCTTCGTGCAAATGTTGGTCGTCTGGAGAAAAGGCGAGAGTCAGTGCTGCGAGCGTTTCTGGCTCAGAAAGTTTGCATGCGCATGGTCCCCCCGCATTGGCATTCACAATTACGTGACAGCGTTTCTGGAAAGGATGAATGCCCAGTAATGCAACCGCATCTGACTGCGTACGCTGCTGCAGCATCTGCACGAGGGAATTCAAGTTTGGTGTCATGAGCCACTTGTCTTGATCGCTCAATGCGATTTTGGCACTTTCATCGTTCATCAACGCAGCAATAAATTTGAGCGACGACGATGATGGAGTCGCAGCAAGCCCACGCTTTGAAAGTAATTCTTCTTCTTCATCATTTTCATGCTTCTCAGACAAGTCGCTGTACGCTTCTGTCCCTTGAGGCTGTTCTTCTTTGTATTCATCATCACCAGTCCGGGGGTATGCAATAGATTGTTCCAAATATGCATTTAATGTGTCATATCGGTCAGTTGTCTGTGTCGTTGTCTGCGCAAGATCGAAAGTATACACGAAATTCTCGATTGTTGCACGCGCGGCTGCAAACAACGATTGTGAGAAGCGAAAATCTTGCTGACTGCTTCGTGCTTCCAGAATAAACGTGGACTTGCCAGTCGCATCCGCAATACTTCCCGCGAGAACAGTAGATGTAGGAGTCAAGCCTGATCTGGAATCCACGTCAAGTGAGATATCATACTTGGGACTCGCTTGAAAATTACCCACATACGTAAATTGGTCACTGTCCATATCCGTAGCAACAACAGTGAGCGGAACTTGACAACCCACAATGCTTGGTGCTGTACTGGCCTCCACTCGAAGCATTTCTGTAGATTCATCAACCGAATAAAGCGCGACAAAGTCTGCCTGTAGCGCATGTCCAGCAGCCACCAGCACGGTGTCAACCGCTATAAGTAGTTGGCTCTGATCACTCACAGCATCACGAAGCTTAATCGATGCTAATTTTTTGTAGAATCGTTTCTTGCATTCCATTATGCGAGCGCCATCGTTGCAATAAATATCTTCAGCCTTGGACACATTATCCGTGGTATTCACCAGAAGCTTTCGAGAGTTCCCACTGGTATCACCACTCTCTGCAGTTGGTGGCCGCAACGGTTCCAGTTGAATGCGGAAATCGTTTGGATGCGGATGCTTTTTGGCGTGATGTTTTCCCTTCTGCGGTGGACTCGGTGTGTATTTTTTGTCTTCGGCAGTCACAACCGAATCGGTAGCTGTGGTCAGCGATGGAAATGGCATCGGTGAGTCGGAAGAGCTACCCAGACGGCTGAGCCGACTCATGGTTACACACGACGAGAAGGTAAGAGGTGGCAGAAAAGTCGAGGCGATTCAATCTGCTGGCGTCATACAC
>JAADXR010000447.1:0-25682 GCA_023337935.1 Elongisporangium anandrum
AGATTCCTACGATAATGATTACGGCTACGGCTACGACAGCTATGGCAGCAATTACGGATACGGCTACTCTCCTTCGTACGGCTACGGTTATTCCTCCTACGGAAGTGGCTACGGCTATCCGTCGTACGGCTCGTACGGCTATGGCTACCCTTCGTCCTACAACAATGGCTACTACTAAGGCGAGGGTTTCCAGAGCAATGCCGGATCTGCGTCGACTCCATAAGCCAGTCAGACTGCGACCAAGCCAGCTGAGAAGGCCAAAGCCACGCCCAAGCCTTCGAAGAAGTAGCTCTGTCGGATCTGCGTGATGCTGGAGGATTATGGAGTCCTCTTGTGGCAACCGGTCTTGTTTTGTAGCGCTTGGCAGATGTAAATGTGTGGAAAAGGTGAATCCTGTACTACGAAGTAAGAAAAAAAAAACAATTTAGTGACGTTCGCATTGTGCTCCTATTCAGAAGTAAACCTGTCGATGTGAATGTGCTGGGCTGTTGCCTTCGTCCAAGACGAATGAAAACGCCAAGGCTGCAGAGTCAGGGGAAATCAAATGTTTCATTGATTGATTAGAATAACAAACTAAGTCAATAATTGGGCAGTTGATTTATTTAACGATACGATGCGTGACCCGTTGTCTTTGTTGACTTACTTGTTCCTAAGTGCCTTGGCAACCAAAGCAACATCCCATAGAGGCCAATTATACTCCAAAAACAAGTTCAACACATAGTGTCGATGGGTGCATGGTACTTCGAACACTTCTTCGTATTATTGGCTTTCAGCAATCGTTCCGCGAACGAGAGCTCTCTTTCGTCGTGGCCGTGGCGTCAGCTCCTCTTATTGTACTGTACACTCTCACCCTTTGATAAGTGAGGTGATGTCGCTGTGTTGCTATCAGGAGATATTCATCAAAAACCTTCCAAAGAGAGCACCATTTGAGATTGGGCCTGATTGGCTGTTATTGACAACTCCAGAAATGAATAATTTCAGCTGATTTGATTGAACTATTTAAAAAACCTATTGATTTTTCCTGGACTCTGCAAGGCTGCAGTTGTGCGACCAAATGATGAAACAGGAAGTTCAAAATGAGCTTTGTTGCTGTAGTTATCATGTCACGTACGCATGTAGCAGCACTTGTTGGCTAACTGCAGCAATTGCTTTACTCGTTGGTGAAGTTGGGCTTGCGCTTGGCCACAAAGGCCGCCATGCCTTCCTTCTGGTCCTTGGTGGCGAACGAGCTCCAGAACAGACGGCTCTCGAACTTGAGACCTTCCTGCAGTGACTGCTCGTGGGCCGCGTTCACAGCCTCCTTGCACATCTTGACGATCGGCTGCGAGAACGACGCGATCTTCTCAGCCGTCTTGATGGCTTCCTCCAGGAGCTGGTCAGCAGGCACGACGCGAGCGACCAGACCATCGCGCTCCGCCTGGTGCGCGTCGATCATGTTGCCCGTGAGGATCATCTCCATGGCCTTGGACTTGCCCACGGCACGGATGAGGCGCTGGGTGCCGCCGCAGCCAGGCAGCGTGCCGAGCGTGATCTCGGGCTGGCCGAACTTAGCCTTGTCGCCGGCGATGATGAAGTCGCAGAGCATGGCGAACTCACAGCCGCCGCCGAGAGCGTATCCGTTCACAGCGGCGATCACAGGCTTCTTGACCTTGGTGATGTCGCCCCAGTTCGCGAACATGTTGGTGCTGTAGGCCTCCACGAACTCCTTGTTGGCCATTTCCTTGATGTCAGCACCGGCTAAGCGCGCATTTCATGGAGCAGATGCGTGAGCTATCGCTTAAAGTGATGAGATCAGTAAGCGTTAATAAATCATACCGGCGAACGCCTTCTCGCTGCCCGTGACGATGATCGCGCCGATGTTCTTGTCCGCATCGAACGCATGCGCAGCACCATTGATCTCCTCGATCAGCGGACTGCAGAGCGCATTCAGGGCCTACACAGCAAGCGCACCCACAGTACATCAATACCCTACGCCCAACCCACATCTCAATACTTTCCAATGGTCTCTCGCTCACCTTGGGGCGGTGCAGCGTAATGATGCCGACTTTGCCGCGCACTTCGGTCAGGATATGCTCATAGTCGGCTACAAAAGCATCAGTCGCATGAGCTCAAGGCCATACACACAGCAGAGCAGACAGCCAGACGCGTACTCTTGGTGCTGAAGCAGCAGCGCGTGGCCGTGGCGCGCGTGGAGATGGTCTTGCGGAGCGCCAGCATCGTTTGTCTTGAGCCTCTCGGAGTCACTTGGTCTGTGAGCCTCTGGAGCTGCTCGTGCGCTTCTCCTCACGTGAGGGAAGGTGTGGCACGGGCATTACGCCACGCGGATTGGCTGAAAATCAGACACATGATCGTACGTCAACGGAGCTTGAAGTTCCACTTAAGTACGAAAAAGCGGGAGTTCAACTGGATCCAACTCTACCGGATATTCGTCCATTGGCTTCGACTTGACTCTAATTGTTATTGGGCTCAGCGAGTGAAGAGCTGGCGGAGTCGAGTGGCTTCGAGCGCCATTTTCTGCTCAGAACGCGCTGTTCGCTGCTCGTTGTCCACGTGCAAAGCGCTCTCATGTTTCTCAATCTGAATTAGGTCACAGCATTTGAGGTAAGCACATGAGAGAAAGAAAATACAATGGCAGGTAACATTACCTCAGTGTAGACTTGGTCGTTCTCGGCAAAGTCGTTGGCGACGCGTGGGAGGACGTGGATATGCACGTGCTTGACTGTCTGGCCTGCAGCGTGGCCGTCCTACGTGATCATTCACGTTGCTTTCAGCATAACAAAAGAGAGCCCCAAAGGCAATTTAGCAACTGACCTGAATCGCGAATGTCAGTGAATGGGCGTTGTAATGTGGCTCGAGGGTCTTGCCAACGAGCTGGAGATGAGAGAGCGCAATCAATAGGCATGATGGAGTACATGGACGTGAGATAGCGAACCTGCGCAGTGCACCAGAGGTCGCTCACTTCGTCTCCATCAAGCTGCTCGAATCGCTCCACACGCCGTTTGGGAATGACGAGTACATGACCTGAGGACAATGTCAAACGAATGAATCCAAATGGCTCTCTGGTGTCTGCAGTTCAGGAGCAGCTAACAAACCTGGAACGATCGGCTTGAGATTCACGAGCGCTTGTGAGAGCGCAGATTCGTAAAAGACCTGGGACATCATAATGCGATGAGGTCCAAAGCTGCGCCCAGCCGGGTCCAGACAGTGAGGAAAGCTCAGTATCTCTGTATCGTACACATGATCAGCATACCAAGGAACCTGACAAGGTTTCAAACATATGCAGGTGTTCTGCTTACCTTTGGTTAGTTCGGGAAAGCTGTTTGAGGATTCGCCCTTCGTGGCGTCGGATGAAAGAACCACAGTGACCATTTCATGGAAGTAAGGTTGCGAGATGCCATGGCTTTTGAGAGACGCTTCATCTGTCACTAGCATTGTTCTTGGCAGTGGAACACACAGCCGTTTGGCGATCGCCTGGTACGTTGACAGCGCAACCTGAACTCCACATGTCAGGTGATGATGTGCTCTCTAAATCGGCAGCAACAGCCCATGGATAGTGATGTACGCACCGTTTCGGTATTTTCAATTGCGTCAAACCTGGAGGCAATGATTGATGACCGAGGTTCACTGCCAATGAAGCCGAGTCGAAACCCGTGTCTACAAAACCGCATTAAGAGGTTAGACTCGGATAGTGGCTGCTCTAGACCAAAGAGCGCAGCTAGACCACCTTTTGATAGCGTCAATGAACTGCAGGTATCACAACGGAGGCTGTAAGTCTTGCGGAGAGCAACACAGAGCAAAGCAAGCAAGCAGAGTAATGTAACCTGCAACGTATCGATGTGTGCAAAGGCTGTGGCAGCGCTGGAGCCCATTAGCTGCACTACAATCGACCGAATGTTGTGCTTGGCCACGACATCGCGCAGCTTGAGACTCCCCCCATGAGTCATCGAGACCCCGACGCTTTGACAAGCAATCGTCCACCGCACACTGCTCACGCTATTTAGGTCTAGTGGATCCACTCCCCCTACCCCTTACATCATGAGTTTCATGCTACTATTAATAGGTATGATGCACTAGTTAGTATCAATACACGTTAGTACATTTTATCATATACAAAACACTACGGTAAATGTACTGTACGAGCGAATATACGCAAATATAAACTAAGCAATATTCACCCGTGGGCAGGGCTCGATAGTAAGTCGAAATTTGCAGCTACTCCCGATATTACTACTGTGGGGAGACCTGTATACCGCAGTTAATATTACTCTTACTATTGCCCAATTTACTTACTCCTCAAAAGAGTACTATTACTACCGGTAGTACTACTATTTACTACTAAGATTCTGTGTTCTGACTGGCTAAAAATTATGAAGAGCCATTTGGTGTCGCATGCAATTTTGGTATGATAAGAGCGCTGTGTTGGACGAAGCGTCTGCGTACGATCACGTCCTTTCATAGCTCTCCGATGCTTCTGCGCGCCGTGCGCGTGAACCTGCTGCCATTCGTCATGAACTTGGCGTCTGAATTAGTCCAAGGCCTCGTGTCTGCAACTCTGAGCGCATGGCGTGGCCAGAATGGATTCACTGTCGAACTAGCTGTTCCTGCTCTGTCATTTGCTGCCCAGCGAGATCAAGTAACAAGGAATCCAGCAGATGATCGCAGTCGTACTGGCACAGGGCGACGGACTCCTATGCAAGCAGGTTCTGTACCTGCTCAAGGTCACATGAATGCTAAAGATTCGAAGTAGTAGAAATGAGTAACAATTATCCACTACTGACAATTTTTGATAACTACTTAAAATATTACTACTACTACCAGTGAAAATCGAGATACTATCGGTAGTATAGTACTTACTCCTACTATCGGTAGTGGATATTTGCTACTACTTTCTGACCTACTATCGAGCTATGCCCGTGGGTGCAAAACCCCCAGTGGACGGACGTAACGGCGGGCGGATCCGCCCACCCACTCACATGGGTTACTGATTTTTTTCGGGAGCGGCTCAATCCGCTTCCATTTCGAAACACACGAGCGATGGCCAAGCCCAAGGAGGACAAGACGGAGCTCACGGCGGCCACGGACGCGTCGCACAAGGAGGTGGTGCATCCGCCCGTGTCCGAGGTGCAGTCGTCCTGCCATGACCTGCTCTTCGCAGCGCTCTTCCTGCTGGCCTTCGGCTTCACGATCGGCCTCGCCATCATGTACGGCCAGGACGTGCTCTCGGGCACCACGAGCATCACGGGCGACGGCAGCAGCAGCGGCGACGCCTCCATCTCGCTCATCACGGGCAGCGACGGCAGCTCGGCGCTGTCCGAGACCATCTCGCTGCTCAAGCAGAAGCAGGCCAAGTACAAGTACGCGCTGCGCATCAGCGCAGTCATCGCTGTGGGCGCACTCTTCGCCTCGCTGCTCTGGACGGGCATCATGCTCGTCTGCGGCAAGATGCTCATCTGGTACGTCTTGTGTGTCTTTGTCTCTCTATGATGCGACAGCTGACGTCTCTCTCCTTGGAACAGGATCTCGGTGATTGCGATCTGCGCCATCTCGATGGCTTGCGGCTTCGTCTCGTCCAGCTTCCTCAAGGACGAGGGCGACAGCGCCTACTGGTGGCCTGCACTCGTGGCCACGATCTTCACGCTACTCGTGATGCTCTACATCTGCTGCATCCGCAGTCGCATCGCGTTCGCGTCGGCCAACCTCCAGGTCGCGTGCAAGGCCGTGCTGAGCTACCCTGTGATCATGATCACGGCCATCGTCTTCACGCTCGTGCAGATCGGATGGGCGCTTGTGTGGAGTCTGGCCACCTACGCTGCCATCACGCACGGCGAGTACGTGGGCGAGGGCGAGGACTACAGCGCCATCAAGAAGTTCTGGGTCCTCGTGGGCATGCTGGTCGTGTTCTTCTGGGCCACGTTTGTCTGCCGCAACATCGTCATGGTCGCAACGGCCGGCACGGTCTCCAGCTGGTGGCACCACTCGTCGCAGGATCGCCAAGCCATGACGACCACGCGAGCGCTCCTGCGTGCGCTCACGCTCTCGTTCGGCTCGATCTGCTTTGGCTCCTTGATCGTCTCGATCATCCAGACCATCCGCTTCATCCTCGCGTCGCTGCAGCACACGCTCGAGAAGCAGGGCAACGCCGTGGCCGCCTGCCTCGTGGGCTGCATCGGCTGCCTGGTCGCGTGCATCCAGAAGTGGGTCGAGTACTTCAACCGCTTCGCGTACGCCTACGTGGGCATCTACGGTTACAGCTTCGTGTCCTCGGGCAAGCGTGTGTGCCAGCTCTTCGCGTCCAAGGGCTGGTCGGCCATCGCCAACGACTCGCTCATCTCGAACGTGCTCTTCTTCGGCAAGATCGTCGTGGGCTTTCTCGGTGCGGCCTCTGGCTGGGGCGCCGTGGTCTACGGCGACTCTGCCTGGACAGCGAACCTGAGCCACCCCAAGGCCTCTCTCGGTCTCAGCGGCTTTCTCATCGGCTACTCCGTGGCCGATGTGATCATGACGGTCATTGACGGCGCCGTGGCCACAGTCTTCATCCTCTTCGCTGAGGACCCGCACTCGCTCACGACAAGCCACCCGGACTCGCACACTTCGCTGCACGATGCCTGGCAGCGCATCTACCCGCAGGAGTACGAGAACGCCACCAAGCGCGAGGTCGAGAGCGTCTAAGCGTAGATTCTACCCATTAGGTCCGTCATCTTTCTCACTTTACTTTTCTATTAACCGGCCATGGTAATGCGCGACAGCGCCTGGCGCAGCAATGCATCGTCTCGTTCTTGCTTGAGCTGCTGGATCTCCTGGTGGATCATGAGATGCGTGCTCTTGCGGATCTGCTTGCGTCGTCGCAGAGCGCGATCGGCAGCGTTTTCCAGGAAGTCGTACTGCTCGCGAAGCAGTTGGCACTGCCGCTTACAACGAGCGTTGTCTCGCAGAGCATTCTCTAGACCCTGTTGCTGCTTCATGGCCTGGATCTGCTCAAACTTGGCTTGTTTGCGTCGTCGCTAACGGAATTCAAAAGCGTCAGTACACAGCCAAACCCAGTCAATCTACTATAAACCTACCAATTCCTCCACCGGAATGCGTCGAAGCACGTCTCGGATAAATGCTCTGCCTTCCACGTACGTCTGTGCGTGTTTGATCTGCAGACACGCGAGCGATGGACAGGCAAACGAGCGAATCATCTACAGGTTTTCACAGCAAATAAGCAGGAACGCTGCCGTGAGATCTTCTTTCTCTGATAACCAACGCGAATTCGTACCTCCTGGAACACGACAACACTGCGTAGCTCGAGGTTTCGCGTGAGATCAAGTTGATGCAGCTGCCAGCAGTTCCCTTTACTTAGAACCTCTGCTATCGAGACAAGACCGCGATGCGAAATGTCGTTCTCTATGGCAAATCAAAAGATGAGCCTCTCGCTGTCCAGAATACTTCAATGGTTTCGAATTACTCACGACTGAGATCGAGCGAACGCAATCGCCTTGCAGGAGGCGAGAGCAGGAAGCGATTGAAGCGAGATATCCCCTCAGCTCGACAAGAATTGCCTATAAAAGCAATGTGAGATGTGGAACTCGCCTCAACCATCGATAGAGGATGCTCACTGGAGAGATCAAGGGTGTGAAGCAACGGGCAGAATCCTTCCGAGAGTGTGACGGCAAGCTGCTCGAACTCCAATGGACCAAGCGCATTGTCTGCATTGAAATCATATGAGAAACTACACTGCTGGATAGCATATGCAAGCGACAACAGACCTGCCAGGCCCAGGTGCATCAGTGACGGGAGTGCTTGACCACGAATGCAATCGGTGAATTCTCGCATCGCTCTGCTCATGTGATTGCCTGTGAGGTCAATATGCTCCAGTTGCATCGGAGCGCATTGAAGAAATATGCTTGCAAGTTGGCGAGCTCCGCTTTCTCCCAGCACCGAGACTGATGACGATAGGAATTCGGAATTCATGAGTCCACGCAGGAATAAAGTTAGCATTTGCCCACGTACACGCCATGCTGAGCGACTTAAGTTGCGGCCAGTGCTTGTAAGTGAAAATGTCGGCAAACAGTTGACATGCCTTGGCATCGCTCAACGGATTGCCGCCGATGTCGACGCAGCGCATCTCCGTCAAAGTCGTGCTTGAGAACGCCCGCATCAGTATGCTCATAGCATTGGCATCAGCTGTAATAGCTACGCCATCAACCAAGCATAGTTAGCGGATCAATTTTCTACTCAGGTGCTTCAATGGATCAAAAACCATTGCAATCGAGATGCGTGAGCTCCCTGAGTGCGCAGTTATGACCAATTTCATTCCCCAAAATTCCAAGTGTCTCTATGGAGCACAGATTTCGAGCGATCGCGAGCTTTTGGAGCATCGGCGTATACTTCAGACACAGCATGAACCGCTGCATGTCTTCATTGCTCATTCCCACGTCTGTCCAGCAACGAGATCGATCAGCAATTTGAAATCAGCGATTGCAGTGATTCATTTTTTTCTATCGCACCGCTGACGTCAAGAGTTTCCAAAGTGAGAAAGCGCTCAGCTGAGAAGCTTGAGCTCCAGTCGCGCATGAATCGACTGCTGAATTCGTTGCGAGCGAGACTCAATCGACGCAGTCGAGGGAAGCGACTGTCGTAAAAGAGTCGCGCCAGGTGGCGGAAGTGAACATCTTCAAGGTTCAAGTCTGAATCCATAGCGTTAGATTGTTGATTTCACCAGAGAACTCAAAAACCGCTTACCATAAAGCACCAGAACTTGGAGCGCGTGGCTTACACGATCTGTGAAGAGGATCTGAATGAAGCGAACAAAGAGCGACTCGGGATTGAATCCATGCACACGCTCCAGAGAGAGCTCCGACAGGGACTGGAAGCATTCGCAATCATCGTCGTCGGTGTCCAAAAGTTGCACCACATCAACTGCTTCTTGCGCTCGCATATCAACTACAGCGGAAAATCAAACAGTAACTCAGCATCACAAGGCAATATTGCACAGCGTCAGTCGTTTTTACTGCTTACTCAGCTGCAATGCGGGGGTGGCAGCAAATCGCTCATGAACTCTGTCGGGCGTGAATGCTGCGATCCATCGTCTTGCTTGGATAGATCCGTGCAGCTGCAACGGGCAGGCGTTAGCTGTCTGATAGAACGGTCGACTGCAAGCACTAGCAGCCACTTGATCTTCAACACTCAAGAACGTCATGGCCTTCGCCAGAAACGGAGTTGCGCTATTACTTGCACTGTCGAGCAGAAAAATCTTGCGTGATGCTAGGAACCGCTGCTGTCGTGGATGTGGACAGATGACCTCGTAAAAGCTGTGAACAGCAGTAGCCAGGACCCGATTAACGCGAGCGCAGCATTTAGCAGGCTCGTGTGCTGGCAGAAATAGCATGATCTTGCCCAGCAACGATATGTGCAGCTCATTCGGATCAGTAAACAGCACACGAACTGCAGAAATCTTTGGGTCCACGGACGCAAGAGCGCGTTTCTTTCGATGCCGATACACGCGATCCTTTGGTGCATCCGCTAGGTTGAGCAGCTTGGGCACCCACGTGCTTGATTTTCGCGTCGCTTTCTTCTTTTTCTTCTTCTTCTTAGGACTCGCTCCGTCGGCCCCGTGATTATGCCCTTCTCGTGGACTGATGCCCTCATCTTCACTGTCGTCTTCTTCGCCACTGTCGCCCTCTTCTTCGACTTCTTCTGGCTTTGGTGGCGCTGGATGGCTGCTGAGAAAGCCTAGAAGACTATGGCGATGTTGTTGAGGCGATGGAGCCGCTTGCTTTGGTGTTACTTGCGCCGAAGGAGAAGGGATCCTAGTGCCCTCTGCTGCTGCTGTCGCCGCTGGTGGAGCGATCGAAAGACGGGCTTTTCGTTTGAACGGGGACGATGGAAATCGCGCTTTTCGACGCGCGGCAATGCTACGGATCGTTTCGAGTAAGCTGAAGCGATTACCACGCGTAGGCATGAGCTTCGGAGGCGGTGGCGTGTTCTTCTCATCCGTGTCTGCAGTTTTCTTGCGCTCCATCTCGGCAGCTCTCTGTAGGATCTACGCTCCGCAAATAAAGCAGCACCGACACGACTCTTGGCTCTGGTGTGAAGCTGAAGAGCACGAGGACAAAAGATCTGCGAACCAAAAGAACAAAGATTGATGATGTATTTAGCGGTTATTACAGTTAGCGGTGCGACAGAGGCGGAGGAAAGACAGCAAGAGAGAAGATTAAACACCCACGCAGAGAGATATGCAATTGGCCACGATGGCTCAAATGGCACGCAATAGCACCGCCTTGGAGGCCACCTCAAGCCTTCTCGAAATGCTGGCGCTGGAGATCCTCATCCATTTGCGAGCGTTCTGGGAAATCCGATGGCTCACAGAACGGATCAATGTTCATCTCATCCAGCTTCGCAGCTTGCTTGTGGAACTCGGACTCCACCACGAACTCCTCAGGCACGTACTCGACGTGCGCGTGGTGCGGGTGCTGGATCGCTCTCTTCACGTACGGGTCAACAGTCTCTTCGCAGAGCAGGACATCTTCGGTCGGTGAGAAGTCAGGGAACACTGAGGGCTCAGAGAATGATCCATGCGCGAGTTGTTCCAGCGTGGCTTCTGGCATCACGTCCATGACATCCATGGGCGCCTTCAATGGAGCTGGTTCTGGCATGGGTTGACGGGCTAGAACGTCTTCCGTGCGCGTGAAATCAGGGAACACCGACGGCTCCGAGAACGATTGGCTGGCGAGTTCATCGACCGACAGCTCGTGTAACTCCATCTGCAATTCCTCCATCTCCTGCTGCGGTTGGTACAGCAGCTCTGGGTGACGAGCAATCATGTCTTCATTGCGTGAAAAGTCCGGGAACACAGACGGCTGGGAGAATGCGGCTCCAGTGAGCAGTTCATCAGTCGAGAGCGCGGACATGTTGTCCTGCATAGGATGATGTGGCGTTGCAGCCATCTGCTCTTGCTTGACTGCAGTCATGCCACCCATCGAGCGTCCGAACAGAAGATCCTCCTTGGGCGTGAACTCTGGGAACATCGATGGCTCCGAGTACGCGTTGCCGTCCATGGTGTAGCCCTCAAACAATTCTGTGTGGCTCATACCGCCCGTGGAATGGAGTTTGTGCACCAGATCGTCGAATTTCTCGTCAACCGATTGCTCCGAGGCAGAAAAGTCATCGTACAGTCGCTCTCCGCGGTGCTTGTCCGGTGAGGACTCCGCGAGCCAACTGGCCGCCATGTTAAGCGTGTGCTCGTTGGGTTTGTGCTCGTCAAAGAGCTCTTTGGTCAAGTCCATGACGGAAACCGTGCCAATGAGATGGCCGTCGTGGTGGACCACGGGAATGGCCGAAAGGTGCTACAAGCAAATACAAAGTTAGTCGCCATAGAGCAAGCAGCCATAGCATTTCAATCGCACCTTCTTGGTCATGACTTCGAGACAGACTTCGACTGTGTCTTCAGGATAGGCCACGACGAGCTCAGGACCCATAGTGGCCACGTCGGCGACAAGGGACGAGCTCTTGGCCGAATGGGTTCCACTGAGGACCTTGTCAAAGTAGTCACGCTCGGTGAACAGTCCAACGACCTACGTAGCACAATCACCAGGCGTCAAACTCGACGCATACAGATCAGGGATTGATACAGACGAGGAGTCAGTCGTACTTTGGCATTCTTGGTGACGGGAACGGCGTCCAAATGCTGCTCGGTCATGACTTGGGCGGCGCGTTGCACCGACATGAGGTAATCGACCGCCACGGTCGGAGCTCCGTGCGAGACCATGTCGGCCATGCTCGTTTGGCCGCCCATTTTCACGCGCGTGGTCGCGATCGAGCGCCATAGCGTTCGAATGGCTGGGAGTCTGGACTGCAGACGCAGCATCGTTGCTTCTCTTGCTTCTCTTGGGTTCTTGCGCTTTGTGAGGCAAATTGGATTGTGGTCTAGTCTCTTGTAGCTCTGACGTAGTCTCCCATGGCTCAAGATCGAAGAGGGAAGGGCGTTTTGCCTTGACCGATTTTTAACGTCCTGCGCATGCGATTGGCTGGTGGTTAAAACTTCAACATGAGCTTGTCCTTCATGATGCTTTCTCGAAGGCCAACAACTGCTGAGACCGTTGCGTGCGATCGGAGACCGTCAGAATGGCCTGCTTCAACTTCAGCTGGGCTCTCGACCTTGCCAAAACCAAGTTGGTGGCAAATTAACTCTCACCGTTGTGGGCGGTCGCGAGCAGGTATGAAACGCTGGTGGTGCGCCCGTTTGCTAAACTAAGCGCGGCAGACGGACGGAAGGTCGGGCTGGAGTGGATTGGCAGCCTCGAAGCGTGGGCGCGCCGCATTCGGCTATGCCTCTGACCATCAATGAGACCGATGCTGACTTGGAAGCACAGGTGGGCTCTCTGTTCACCTATGATATGGCTCTTGATTGATCGCTAATGTACCTGGATGCAATGCCTAGATCATTGAGACACGGCGGCTCATCGCGTCCGCTAGCGACAGCGAGCGGCGCGCTGTCTTGGAGGAGCACCTGCGAGAGCTGGAGCTGGCTGTGCACCAAGCCGAGAACCAGCCGGCTCCAGAAGTGACGACGCAGGACCTGCGGCGCAAGAGCTTCCGGCCCACAAGCGCCAAGCCACGAATGACACTGACCTCCCTCGCCGAAGTAAGATCTTTTTCTCTCTGCTTCCGCATTCTTGCGCCTGATTCATCAAACGCGCATAGGACCAAGAGATCCATCTGCCATCGACCTCATTCAAGGAGCTGGAAGCGCATCGCGCCGACATGAAGGGCGGGCTCCCGGTCGTGACCGAAGTTCTCAGCAGCTCGTACGACGAAGTATTCGCGCCAAGCAACGTGACCACGAACGACCATCGCACGTTTTGGCTCTCAAGCGGCATGTTCCCGCAGTTTCTACGGCTGCAGCTGCGGGAACCAATGCTGTTGAGCTCCGTGGAAGTGACCTATCGCCACGTCAAGAAGATGCACGTAAGAACGAGTGCTGGCCGGAATCAGAGCTTGCAGCAACGCTCGGCTCCTTTGTCGATCGAAATCCCTGTGACTGAGGCGGAGAAGCTGAGCACGCACCACTTTGCATTAGACACAATTCAAGACCGAGTCGAGGTCGTCGACATTGGGATAGAGAGCAGCTATTGCGATTTCGCCATCGTGTACTTCGTCCGCGTGCGACGCAAAGAGAGCTCCGCTGACTCGACCGCAGAAGAATATAAAACGTAATAGACCCATCTTGCGTGCATGCAGCTCAGTATTCATTCAGATCGCTTACCAAGACTAAGCTCCCGATCCTTTGAATGCTGGTGCTCTGCTGTCCACTATGCACAGTAGAAATCTAAAACACACCTCTCTACTTCCACGCCTCTCGGAGCACCTTGCGCTGCGCCAGGTTCTTCGAGATGACCGTGGCCACGATGAAGCCGATGCAGAGCAGGATCAGCATCTCGTAGTTGAAATCCGACGGCAGCAGATCGAACGACTTGGCCGGAGCCATGCGCACGTAGAACAGATCCAAGCCGTAGGCAAAGACCAGCGTGGTGGACTCCAGCTGCGCCGCGTTGGTCGTGATGGCCTTGAGGT
Organism: Elongisporangium anandrum; assembly: GCA_023337935.1. Classification (NCBI taxonomy): domain Eukaryota; phylum Oomycota; class Peronosporomycetes; order Pythiales; family Pythiaceae; genus Elongisporangium; species Elongisporangium anandrum. The sequence continues at coordinate 13,555 of JAADXR010000447.1, forward strand.
TCTCGATCGTCTTGTTGTACGTGACCATCGACAACGCGTTGTTGTACACAGGCACAAGCGGCGAGTACTGCAGCAGCCCCTCACTATCATTTCATACGAAGACGCCAGTGAGACACTAATCCAACTAAACGCACATTGAATGAGAAATTGGGAACAAACCTCTGCTCTTCGGCGTTCGGCGGGGCGTCAGTCTGACGAGGGTCAATCACGTTGCGCGGCAGCTTGAAAATCTGGCCGTTTTCCATACCAACCAGCACGAACTGAGGCGTAATGCCACGCGAGGTGACAGTGACACCCAAGGTCTACATTCAGCCACAGCGTGAGTCAAATCAATTTAATCAAAAGGGAAGCGGTGCAGCAATTAAACATACCGAGATCTTGGCAGGGTAGATGAAGCTCTTCTGGAGCACAAATGGGGCTCGCGGGTCGTAAGACGAACGCGATTCGCTCCAGCTAGGACGCTTCCATGGGTTCAAGCTGTGCGTGCCAATCGCACCGTCGAAGAGCGACAGCGAAACCAGCTCAGTGCGCTTATCCTTGGTGCTCCAGAAGGAGTAGACCAGCCAGTTTTCGCTCTATCGGATGCAATAGTAAAGTAGTTAGTTGTACAGTTCAAGTTGGCAAATGCAACATATCAGCGACATACCTGAACCATGCGCACAGGGCCGACCGCATTCGTGTGGCGCACGCGATGGATGACACGACCCACGACAGAGTCCAGCAAGGTCACGTGCAGCACCGAAGCAGTGTTGCCACCTTCCAACTGCTCCGTAGAAAGCGTCGCAATACCAAAGAGGTTCGGGTTCAGGTACTTCAAGAGCAGCGAATCATCACCAGTGATGGTCACAGCAGAGTCCACGACTAAGGATTCGGTCTGGTGCGACGAAGCCGTGAGGACCTGGTTCTGGGGAAGCACAACCGACCACACTTCGCGAGCGTGGAAAACCGAGGCCTTTCCATCATCTTCAATCACGTAGCCACGCAGAGCGTTCTGCTTGGTGTCAAAACGGTAAAAGTAGAAGTTCTCGAGCTCTGGGTAGGCGCCGGCATTGGAAGCAGTCGGGTACAGTGCAGCTTCAAGCGAGTTCTTAGAGATCACAGCAATCGCACGGCGCAGACTGGCGTCGGCTTCATCGACGTGGTGCTTACGCTTGGGGAGCATGACAACAAGGGTCTCTTCGTCGCTCTTTCCGGCATCGGCCGCTTCAATCTCATGGCCGTCATCACCGTCGAACCAGCGCAGGTGCGAGGAAGTGGAGACGAGAAGAAGCTCAGCTCCGGCACCAAGAGCGGGGTGGTCACGCGTGACGAACAGAGTGTAATCGGATCCCACAAACACAGACCAAGCCACAGTGCTAGCCTCAGCACGAATCGCAAACAGCTTGCCGCTCTCCGTGAGCGCGACGATGAACTTGGAAAAGCCAAAGGCATGAGCGTTGGTGGGTTCCTTGCGAGCGCGAACTTCGTTCGACTTGCGCTTGGTCTCAAACAGAGACGTCGCGAACGAGGCAATGCTTTCGGCCATGTGCTGAATGCGAGCGGCCTCGAGCACGAGTTCTTCCGAGAAGGACGGAATGCCCTTCAGAGGCTGCTTCTCGATGTCGGTCTCAGCAGGCGTGATCCAGCGCACCTGCTTGATGTTGGCCAGAGCTTCCTCACGGATCCAGAGCACGTTACGCGTCGGGGTCTCGCTCTCGGCACTGGACTCCTGATCAGCGCTGCTGTCGTCAATGGCGCTCATGATAAGCGCATCGTCCTGCATCACAAAGAGAGCACGGCAGCGCAGAGCACCCGAATCTTTGCTTCGCGTGGGGCAGCTGACAAAGGCGTTGGCGACCTTGCCACCGAAGGAAGCAGTGTCGAACTCAGCCTCCCACTTCATGCCGGCCGTGACAGCTTCCTGCGCGTACGGCGTGACTTCGACCTTCTTGCCCGAGGCATCCACCGCGACGTGGAACAGCGTGCCATCGTCGTTGCTAGATTCGACCACACGGCCCTTGCGCGAGATGACAGACACGACTTCGACCGCGAGCGAGGCCGAGATCTTGGCGTAGACGCGCTTGCCCGAAGTCAACAGCAGCACGAACGAGCCCTTGACGTTCGATTCCAGAGCCACAAACTCCTCGGGGGTCTTGGATGCCGGCAGCTGGATGTCCGCAATGGTGAGAGACGCACGCTTGCCGGCCTTCTCCAGCGACTGCAGTGAGAAGCCCTTCGAGGCGATAGAGACCGCGACGACAGCGGCCTCGTCGTCCTTGACAAGCGCAGACGCCACAGCGCTGCTGTCGCGCGTGTAAGAGGCCGATATGTCCTCAACAGCGCCAGTCTTAAGCTCAATGCGGAGCAACTGCGTGGTCGTGAGCACGAACAGCGTCGCTCCATCCGATGAGATCTCCGACGAGATGGAGTCCGTGGTCAACGCCGTCGCGAATGCTGCGCGCCAGGCGATGGAACCGTCCTTCAGGTTGAACTGCACCGCACCAGTGGACGTGAGCACCACGAGACGGTCGTCGCCAATAGCAAACGCATTGGCGAACGTCGTGGCCGGTGCGTTTGAGTACGATATGGCGTCCCAGAGCAGCACGCCATCGGCGCTGTCCCAAAGACGCACGTTCTTGCCCGCTCTGACGGATCACACAAATCAAACGATTAGACACAATTGCGTACGACAAGCAGCAAATTAATGCACGGCTTACCCAGAGATGGAGACAAGGCCAAAGTTGGTGAGCTGCAGGGTGTCAATGCTGTCGCCTGGAGACATCATGGCGCTTTGGTTAGCGGCTCTCATTCAATTGCAATGTCAATAGCAAAGCGACGCAGTACCTTCGTGCAGCACGCGGCGCCACTTGATAGCGCCCGTCTTGGCGTCCAGGCGCGCAATCGCACGCGATCGTTCGTCCGTGCCCACGTACACAGCGCGCGAAGTGCCACGCACAACGCTGGCATGGCGGCCCTGGCCCTGGGCCGCCACGGCGGTCACGCGGCCCAGCTGCGTCACGCTCCAGTCGAACTCTCCGGCCTGGTCCTCGAAGATGCCGTAGGCCACGCTCGCGAGCAGCGCCACCAGCAGCAGCAGGAGCGACGGCGCACGCGTCATGGTCGAGGGTCTAAGTAGCTTTTCCCCCTTGTGAGTGTCCCTCCCCCCTCGCCCCACTTCCTGGGGCCCTCTCGGGACTACCTTCGCGTAACATTCCAAATGCTCACCTTCGTACCACACGCGGGACCAGGCACATCTTGCACCACACAAGAAAGTCTCATGAAGCTAAAGCGTGTGTCCGCTAATGCAGCTGAGCTGCGTGATTCGCAGTGGCCACCATGCCCTGGCAGGGTTCTTCAAGCCTATCGTCTAGCCTTACTCTGCTGACATGTCATGGATGTGCCATCAATGACGTTGAAGTTTGTCACCTTCGCGTAACATCCACAGCAACTTTCCTCTCAATTCCCCCGGAACCCCCAGATCAGATGAGCTGGCCATCATTCCCATTCGCCAAGAGATCGCCTCTGAGGCACAAGCCATGGAGGACGACGCCACGGGAGAGGCCGACAAGTCATCGTGGAGCATTCGCTGTAAAGCCTGCGATCGCCACTTGGCTGCCAGTTCACACGTCGCTTTCCTGCAGGAGAACGAGCAAGCCGTGCATTTGAAACTCAAGTGCGAGTTGCTGAAGGAGCATGAAGAGCAAGAGCAACTCCATGCGCGTGTCATTCTCCGCAGCCACATCGACAGTGGGAAAGCAGTGAATGTTGTCCGAGTGCGCACAATGCACGTGGGCAAACGTGCGCGTTGTCCGTTTGAACTGCTCTGTCCAAAATGCAGCGCAACAATCGGCTCGGAGTCAATTATTGGGCAGGACCCGCACGTGAAAGCACTCGTGCTGTCATCCAAAGCTTGTGTCTGGGTCGATGCACAGTGCAAACGGCAGAACATCCGGAAGTGGAGTGTTATTCTGCGTGAGTTGATGTCCACAGAAATGAATGTGGAAGTGCAACACGCGTCTGTTGGTGGTAATCAAGCAGAAGGCTGTTCTATCAAGCATATGCATGAGCCCATAGTGTACCCGACTGAGCAATCCATTGCGACAAGTTTTGTGCCCCATGGCAAGCTCACGCCCTTGCGCCAGTACCAGAAAGAGCTCGTGATCTCTGCTCTGTTGGAAAACACCATTGCTTATCTTCCAACGGGCTGCGGCAAGACCCTTGTGGCAATTAAAGTCATGGATGAAATGAAGCGATTAAATCCGAACCGACTGACTGTATTTTTTGTGCCTACGGGTCCGCTGGTATCACAACAAGCAGCCTACATTCGCCGTGAATCGGATCTCCGAGTGATTGAGCTCAGCGGACAGCACACGCATGTCGAGTCGACATTTTCATGGACACAAAATCGAAAGCATGAAAAAGATGGATGTGAACCTGACGCGATCGTTGTGACGCCTCAATTTTTCATCAACATGTTGTTTGCATCGCAGATTAGTTTGACGAATCTATGTGTTATGGTCTTTGACGAAGCCCATCATGCGGTGCAGAGTCATCCGTATCGTGAGATTATGGCCAAGGTTATGCTTATGGATCATGTGGTTCGACCTCGGATTCTGGCGCTAACCGCATCTCCATTTGGAGAAACTGGGAGTACTCACTCGGGTCGAAGTGCACTTGACAACCTATCAATATCGTACGACGCTGTGTTGAATACACCAACGATCAGTGGGCATGAACTAGAGGCCAGTGCGATTGATAAAGAAGTACACTGGGTTGTCGTAGAGCCTTCAGCTTTGGAGGTCCGATTGAAAACTGCACTCCGACAATACGTGCAGTCGCATTATGATCAGATTGCTGTGTTATCTGATGGTCAAACAATGAATTTTAGTGGAAATTTTGATACCAGCGATGTTGAGCTTTGTCATTTTCTTGCTCGACTTCGAGAAAAACACGAAAGCGTTCACAATCAATCCAAACATTCTGATTTGGACTTAATATTGGCTCAGTTACGTGCTATTACAAGCTGTTTTCAACGATTTGCCGTGCATGGACCGCACACTGTAGCAAATCAAGTGACTGATTTTTTTTCAATGATGGACAAGCGCACATTTGACCTTGTAGCACAAATGTACCGTACGCATTTGTTGCCCACACTATCCACATTTTCATCGGAGACTCGTGAAATATCAGCTCGAGTTCGTTTGATTGCTGACACTATCCGAAATTTGCAGTTTGGAATGGAATCACGAGCAATTGTGTTTGTTCGTCGACGACGCACGGCCATTGATCTCGCGATGGCAATGGAAGCTGTTCCCGAGTTGAAGGAGTTAAACCCCACTAGATTTGTTGGTCATAACTCTTATGAAGGTATGTCATGGGAAGAGGAGCAAAAGCCTACTCTTGAACGCTTTCGGCAGGGTCGAATTCGGCTCTTAGTTGCCACGAACGTACTTGAAGAAGGGCTTGATATTCCAGAATGCTCACTGGTCATTCAATTTGATGGAGTAACGGGCTTGACGAGTTTGATTCAAAGTCGCGGACGAGCACGCCAACAGAAGAGTACTTTCATTATATTCTGCTCCCCCACTGGAAAAGAACACCAACAACGTATCGTGGAAAATGAGAGCAACATGTTTCAGGTAGCCAGACGTATCGCATCGAAGTTACCATCGAAAATAATTGTAGAGAGGCTGGTCATCAATATTCCAAGTTCTGATCAAAAGGGTTATACTGCCTCGAATAACGAGGGTGCCGCCAGTTTTTCAAGTGGAATGACTCAACCAAATGGTATTGACGACCAGGAGTCAAGCCATTATACTATTAGGCTGGATGATTCTTTCACACAAAATTCCAGTTTTCGAGCTTCTGTTTTACGATTATTGAATCATCACAGCGATATTTGCTTTGTGGACCAACGCCTTGGGTTATGCACATTGAAAGCATCTATTTCAAAAGACATTTTCGATTCATACCTGAAGCTGTGCGAAAAATTGCACCCATTTATCGTTGATGAATACCCTTTCTGGATCCGCCTTGAGAACCTAAATGTGGATCACCGTGATATTGGGTATTCAATCGACATGAATGAAGTAAGACACCTTGTCCTGGCACGTATAGAAAATGGATTCATTCTTCCTTCTGCGATTTCCTTTGCAGCGTCGTCGACGTCGAGCACGACCTGGGTGGGTAATGGAATAATGGAGCTCATCGGAAATGCGATAAATGTAGCTTTCGACCACTATGAAGTGAACTTTGATCTACGTGCTCTTAGCGAGCCGACAGTTTGGATGGACATGACATCCAGTAATGGGATTATGGCCATTTATATTCCATTTCGAACACCCCCGCAGGTTTATCGGGGCTCGTTGCGTGATTGTGTAGACTGTCAACGACAGCCTCTGACGTATCGTTTTTTGATAGAAATATCTTCTTCTGACAATCCGTACTGGCGAATCCGACAGTTCTTTGTCAATCTTGGCATCGAGGTTCGGAACACATGTATTTGCATCGGCGAAAGTTGCAGAACGATGGAACCACAGAGTCCTCTTGACAAATATATACGACCAGCTCTCCCACTTCGAGTTGTATACGCGCTTGAATGCCTTGCATCACGTTGTAGCCACTTTTCTGTTGAATTTGACTCACCGAAATTTTATGAAACCCTTTTACAATTGAATTGTGAAGAGCAAGAAGCGGCACTACTAGGATTTGATCCTGTCTTGAGTAGCGACCGAATTGACCTGCAATTTCAAGCGTACGTTGAGACTGAGCGAAGCGTCCTGCTCGGTATTAGTAAGAACTGTACTCAAGCAGTGGTTTTCAAGGTGATTGTTACCCCTTCGCGATTGATTTTTTACCCACCGATGGAGGCTCCAAGTAATCGCGTATTTCGATGCTTTGGTCCTGATAAATTTATGTACGTCTATTTCCGAGACGAAAATTTGGACCGACTTGACTTTGCAGATATGATGATTGCCGCTCGAATAAAGGATGTTATGCAGAATGGCATTTCTGTTGGCAATGTATGCGACTCGGATGGTGTTCAAACTTGTAGGTTTCAATTTCTGGGTTGTTCTTTGAGCCAAGTGCGGAATAATAGTTGTATTTTCACACTATTAGACCCTCTTGAAATTCGTGAGTGGGTTGGTGATCTCTCACAAATTCAATCTCCGGCAAAGTATTTAAAGCGTCTAAGCCAAGCATTTTCCTCAACGAAGGAAGCATTTCAGTTAAATCAGGCAGTCCTTATGAACCCCATTGATGACGTGGAGCACGCTGGGTATATATTTACCGATGGGTGCGGTGAGATAGACATTCGTGGTGCAATTCGTATCTCCGCAACGCTTGGTCTCCCATTTACGCCATCAGCATTTCAAATTCGTCTTGGTGGGGCTAAAGGTGTAGTTGTTGTATCAGCAAACAACCCAGGACTGTTGGGTACGACTGATCCAGATTCACAAGATATTGAAACATGCATTGTACTTCGCAAGAGCATGTGCAAGTTCTTCTCTCAGCATTCAATGCTGGAAATAGTGGCAACATCAGGGCCATCATTGGCTTTTCTTACTCGTCAGAGTATTCAAATTTTAAGTGAACTGGGCATTCCAGATCAGATATTTCTAGCTATGCAAGATGAATATTTGAAAGAGCTTGCCACCATGGTTGCTTCAGACTTAGATGGGTTCGTCGCATTGAAAGGGGTCTTGCCACCAACGTTATGCCGTTGGATTGAGGTGTATATGCGGCAAAAATGTTCGGGTGTATTTGTAGAGGGATTTCTCTCTTCAATGGTTGCGTCTACATATCAGTATCGTCTTGAAAATACCGTGATGAGAGCTCGAATTCCGATTGCGAAAGCGAGATCGCTAATGGGTGTCGCTGATTTCACTGGAACACTATCATATGGAGAAGTGTTTGTGCAATATAGCGAGAGAGATGTGGTGACAGACGAATTCCATACGACAGTCCTCGATGATGTGGATGTTATTGTTCATCGCAGTCCGTGTCATCACCCTGGTGATATTCGGCATTTGCGGTGCCGAGCAAATGTGCCCGTGGAACTGCGGCGGCTTACTGATTGCATTGTATTTCCATGTCACGGACCGCGACCCCATCCAGACGAGTGTACGGGCGGGGATCTTGATGGAGATATATTTACTGTCATTTGGGATGAACGTTTAATTCCGGCGAAACAGAATATTGTGGAGCCCATGACATTTGAAATGGATGATCAACCGGAATGCAATGAAGTCATTAACAATCGTGGTTTAATCAGGTTTTATATCGAATCTATAAAAAATGACGTGCTGGGTATAGCATCCAATGCGCATCTCGCTGTCTGTGATGGCGCTGAAAAAGGGTGTTTTGACAAAGATGCGCTCGAGCTAGCCCGGATATGTTCACGTCAAGTAGATAGTCATCAAACGGAGAAACATATGTCCACAGTGCGTCGACTTTCACCAAAAATCTACCCTGATTTTATGCAGAACATTGAGAAAGCGTCATATCCGTCGCCAAAAGTGTTGGGACAAATGTATCGACGTTGCAAAAGCCTTCTAGAGACAACCGTTTCGAATTGGAGCGCGACGTCAAACAAGATGGATGATGATTTTCTCGTGCCCGGGTATGATTTATACGTCGGCCAAGCAAATATTGTGTATCGGCAGTACAAATGTGAAATCCGTGCGCTTCTTCGAATGTCTGGTGCTAAATCGGACGCAGATCTTGCAACTGGTATGATTGTTCATCCTGAAAGTATTTACCGCGCTGATTATTTTCGCCACGGAGAAGATTGTAAACATGCATTTTACTGCCTGCAAGACCGCTTTCGAATCCGTTTTGGGTCCGATTGTGGTAAAATGGAACCCACTGAAATGCGCAAGGTTGCTGCGGCGTGGTACTTTGTGGCTTATAACGATACCGATTTGCAAACTCCATGCTATAGCTTTCCGTGGGTAATGATTGACGTTCTGGTGGTGAACAAGGAGATTAATTTGGCAAAATCTCTGCGTCAAAGACCAAAATATTTAGTCGACACATACAGTCGCAAGGAAATAATTTCAAGATTACAAATTCATTTACTGGCTGAAATTGAAGAGCGAAAAGAGGAACTTATATCTGAAATGTTTGACCGGCAGCTCGCTGTGAGCTCATTACAGGTGTCATTGTCTCCTTTTATTGGTGAGAGCAGCCATTACCGTCTTATTTTGTTTGGTTCATCGTCTTTGATGACTTTTGAAAAGCAATCAGATCTTGATGTGATGGTATATCAGACCAAAAATCGAAAAGTCAACCTGAAAATAATTGCGCAGCGGCTTTCGGATCTGCAGTGGGAAGTCGAATACAGACACAATGCGCGAATTCCAATCTTGTCGTTTTCACATGAGAAATGGAGCGTCGATCTTGGCTGCGCATCCAACGGTCCATTGAAAACATGGCTTTTTCGTGCTTACATGGAGCGGTACCGATTTTTTTGGCCATGCTTATTTGTATTGCTGCGATGGGGCAAGTGCTTTGGTGTCATTCGTCGTCGTTCAGGTGGTGGCGATGAGCTAATCCCACCGATTGGTTTTATTTGGCTGTTTATTGACTTTTGTCATAAAAAAAATATTGTATGCCGGATTGATCCTGATACAATCAAGATAAATAGTATTTTGGAAGATTATACGGTTCACTCGGAAAATGCATTTTGGTCCCAACGACTGCAGCATTTGGTTTTGGACTGTGGGAACGAAATGTTGGCAAGTTCTGTTTTGCTTTCTTTTTGGGAGTATTTTGCGGATTTGTCGACTCCTACAGCCTCATTTTCCTTTGAAGATCCATTCGATCCAGACAATAACACACAGCTCAGCTCTGAAAGCATAGCGATTTTTCGTGAGCGATGCTATACTGCGGTTCATCAGGTGGTTATTTCACGAGGAGAGCTTACGTGGCTTCTACGACATCACAAAAATCATATCAGTAAGATAACGCTGAGTCGGGCACTAAGCAGACGAATTCAAGACTCGGGGGATTTCTTTTCTCGCAAGATCATGCTGGAGACTGAGGCGTCTAAATCAGTGTGCATAGCCTTCTCAAAACATCCAAATGCGCTACGCCCAGATTTGTCTGTAGCTGTTATCACTGGCGATGGCAGATCAGTACACCGCATAGAGCAGTACTTTGAGAAAATTGAGCAAGAATTGGGCTCTCCAGCTTCGCGACACTCAAACACGGAGTTATACCACCGTGAGGGGGCGAGCATTTTACTCTTTGAAGGTGCAGTTTCCCAAGACGAACGGCTTGGATTTCAGGCGTATTCGTGGGGTCGTCATTCACAGCATGATTATTATGAGCTCCATCAAGCACATTTATTGTGTTTTATGAATGGGAAGCAATGGTACGACCATGCGTCGGCTGTCTTTTGCAGACGACTTCTCGAGCAAATGGTGAAATTGTCTCATTTCGAATACGTGAATACAGGTCAACCTCACGCCAAAGCGTTTATTCGTTTTGGGCACCATTATCTTATACACTTACCACGATCATTCCACGCTGAAACTGTTGCGCGCGCTTCGATCCGAAACCTGGAAGAAGAATTTGAACGTGGGCGCACTGCTCGACAGCTTTATGAGTCGGTACTTACGGCAAAAAGAAGGCAAAAAGACGATCCTGAAGAGAACAATGGTGAGATGGAAAGCGTGTCTGACAGCGGCTGGGGCGAAAGCAACGATGGTAGCCCTGAGTCAGGATGGGACAAAGAGTGTGGCAATTTTGGATGGGACCCCCTGCATGATCGAGAGGTTGAAACATTACTTAACGCAGAATTTGACATGTTTGAACGGGAAGATAGTCGTATGAAGGTTTCATGTTGTCGTAATTCGTCGAGGTTACGAAGTGCAGCTGCTGCAGTGAAAAGTGACAAAGGCGTCACGCATTCGTTTTACACAGTTTTGGACTCAGTTCATTTCCACCGAATGGATCGATATGCTAGGGATCGTTTACGCTTTGAAAAACGTGACTGCTCTGAAACCGTTCAGGCCTCAATGGTATTCGACTCGTTAGATTTCACGGTGCTTCTTACACATGATTTACAATTTGTCAAACTGAAGACACGTGCAGCTCGTTGGTTCAGTGCTACACTAAAGATGAGACAAGAACTTGAGGAAGACGGTTCGAGGATGGACTCAACGCCTGATGTCCGATACTACGTTTCGTCCACCGAAGATGTCAGTACGAGCCATGTATTGCATCAAAAGCTCTCGCGGTGCTGTGATCGCGCTTCGGACGGCCGTGGAATTTTGGAGTTTATAGATGCCGAGAAGACCAAATTTCGAGTCAGTGAGCATCTACTGGCCAGAAAAGAGTTTTCCCCATCAGTATTTTCAAATGTTCGGTACGTTGAGTCGACGACGTTTCATTGCCCAGATACAGAGATGGAATTTCGAGTCATGAATATACGTGAGTCCACGGTTCCAAGTGCAATTTCTGAGAAGGGATATCTGAGAACCATTACGAAATCTGAGGTGGAGTTCGCGATGCCGCCACTGACGACCGAGATGCGTTTAGATCCCGCATTTGCAAGACAATTCTTTGCTACGGGCGTGGATTTTGTGGAGTTTCTACGCCAACATTCGCTGGTCTAGTCGACTGTAGTGTTTTCATGTGAGAGCACCAGCTGTCGTGTTGAGTGAATAGCGATACTATTTGTCAATATGCAGCAAGATCTGGTTAAAGTTTTCTTTTTGTATATGCTATCTGAATTACTATGATTCACTAACGCATACACAGGCCAGATGCTTTGCATTCGGGATTAAATGTTAGCATTCAATGAAAACATTTAATAATTCGTACCAAAATTTTTGGCATGAATTTCTTGAACACGACCTGTAATTATTTTGTGCAACCTGTCCACGAAGTCGAAGACTGGAAGACTGGTTTACCCATTAGTCTGCACAATCGTCTTCAGACAGATTCAAAGCGTCGTAGCCTTTTTTTATTCGACCTCTTAATGTATTCGCTTTAGTTGAGCCAGTGTAGCGTCAGCAGTAAGGGATCGAGTATTCATAAGCCAGTATCCTGAGTCGTTTGACGGAACGTACAAGATGTTTTGCCAGCAGATATCGCCATGGCAATAGTTGCAACCGTGCCAGTGTTTCAACGCAGTAAGC